>WBZZ01005705.1:0-7500 GCA_019918135.1 Paulinella micropora
CGGCCTGGATCGTTGTCGGCCTCATCCTTTGGAGTCCTCAGGAAAGTGACCCTCAGATGGATCCTCCGGAGGAGCAAGGGTTGCCAGAGGGAGATAGTGAGGACGAGGAGGACGCCATCACTGCATTGTCGCACCTCAGTAGGGAAGAGCGGCTTGTTCAATCTATCGCGTCTCACCGCCTGGAGGCCCCCCCCCTGCAGCGCTGGATTCAGGCCCGAGTAGACATCGCCCGGGATCGGCTAGAGCGTCAATTCCTCTCGCTCGACGCCCCGGTTGACTCTCCCCCCTCCTCCCCGCCTGGCAGCTTCGATCGTTTCCCGGGTCCACCGCCCCTCCCCTCCTCTGTAGAAGAAATCATCGAGTCTGCTCTCCCCCCCCCCCCCCCCTTCTCTAGCCGACAGCCCAGCCCCCCCCTCCCCTCTTCCCGGAGTCCGGAGGGAAGGGAAGCCCGGCCTGATGGAATTGTCGCCCCGGTGGTCTCCGGGTCTCCCCCGCTGCCTCTAGTGGAGCCCAAGAGGTGGACGCAAGCTCAGCGGGATAGTTTCCAGCAGTGTATGGAAGAGAGCATGCGGACGGCCCAGCCCCCCCAGGCTTCGTTGAAGCAGGCCATCCAAGCCGCAGTTGCTGCCGCACCTATAGAGAACGACGCTGCTCCCCCGGCTGTCCCTAGCCTTGCTCTGCCAAGTGTCATTCAGGACGCTCAGCCGCCTCCACCATTGAGCAGGCGGCAGCCCAGACCCCTAAGTCCAGGCGGAAGATAACGAAGGTACCCCGCATGCTAACTGCCCTGCAATCCATCACGAGGGGCCTCCAAAGACAGGTTCCGAGGGACCCCGGATCCCATTTATCCAGGCTCTGGATGAGCATTTGCCGTACGCTTCGAATGGAAGGGGATCTGGTGGGGCACATCCTGGATGAGACGTCGTCGGATGACCCGCTGGAGTTATCACGTCTCCTGCCCGACGCTCTGAAGGTCCTTGCTAAGGCCAGACGCAAGATTAACTCTCGACTCGAGGACATCAAGCGCGTCAAGAGGGAGTCTAAGATATATATAGGTTTCGCCACAACCAAGCCTTTGACCGTAATCAGCACAAATTCCTCCTCCGTGTCCAAGCGGACTCAGCCATGGAGTCCCCCCCGCCCGAAGCTCTCCGGGAGCACTATGCAGACCTCTACCGCACACGTGTCTCCGACCTGGCAGACGAGGAGCGCCGACTTCACCAAGTGATGGGGCCTGGAGCTACACTATGGACCCCCCCAGAGGACTCCAAATATAACCAGAGAGAGCTCCTTCTCGGAAGCGACAGGCTCCGTGCGCCGATCCTCAGACCGGGGGAGGTTATCGACAAGGGGCATTTCACCAATCTGGTGTTCCGAGGTAATGTGGATCCTGCCCCCCTTTCCCTTCTCCCCAGTGAGACGGAATCTGTCATCCAGTCATCTGCCGAGGTAGCCCTTCAGGCGGGGGTGGAAGGGATGAGGTCCCTCATGAATGCCCACAAGGCACCGTCCCTTCGCCAGTACACAGTGCAGTTCCCGCCGGAGGATGACAACGAACGGAGACCGAACCGTAATTCAGATGAGCTTAAGAGATGGGATACTGCCAACCTTCCCCTTCAGGATGTGTATACAGCCCCTCCCGTTGACTTGGTTCCCAAGCTTATGGAGTTCCTGGAAGCTGAAGCAGGGGAGTACCTGGGTATCCACCTTCCTAACGGAGAGGACACCCGGGGCCTGATCATCCGACTCCAATCCAACGCGTTTGCTCTGCGCCTCAGCTCGCTCCCTGACGAATTCCAACAACGGTTCCCTGTTGCTCGCCTTGCGCCGCGCCTCGATCGACCTGACGAGCTGTCTCCAGGCTCCCTGTCACCATGGGACGCTATCCTCGTTACCGATGGATCCTGCTTTCCCGAACATGGCAACGCTGCTGGCTTCGGGGCTTTCCTATTCTACAATCGCGATATTATCGCCATCTACGGCAACGCGGACAATCCAGCCTCTAGTGGTGAACAGGAAGTGTTGGCAGTTATGGCAGGAGGCCTCCAATTCATCCGGGAGATGGCCTGGAGGCCCCGGCGAGTCCATGTCTACACCGACTACCGGGCCCTATCGGACGCGAATCTGGAAGGGGAGGCCCACGAACTGTTCAAGACGCGGTCGAAGCCCCCCCTATGGGATGCCATCTTTCGCTTTCACGTGCAGACTGCTCCGATCTCTTTCCACTGGGTCAAGTCCCACCAAGAACGCAGTTTTGAGTGGACCTTCCGTCTAAATGAGTGTGCAGACCGCCTCGCCAAGTGGGCGGTCCTAAGAAGAGTGACCCGGCTACAGAGGATTCGGGAGTGGGAGAGGCTGCGCTCGGCCCCGCCCCGAGACTCCAACGGACGGCTTCTCCTTGTAGGGCCGTTCCAAGAGTCTCATATTCCTGGGGACCGGGTCAAGCAATTCGTCAATATCTTCAAGTGCCTCCCCCCCCCGCTCTCTCGAGAGCAGGCGCTCGATCTGGCTCGTCGGCCGCTCTCGTTGGGTGAAATCGAGCATGCAATTCAGGCCAAAAAGGGTCCTGCTCCGGGAGACGATGGTATACCCCCCGACATCTTCAAGCTCCTCTCGCAAGACGCGAAGATCCAATTAGGATCTTTCTTCTCCCATTGCTGGAAGGAGAAGAGATTACCAAAGGACTGGAAGCCGGGGATTCTCAGCCAGATTTGGAAGGGGACTGGGACAGGCGCAAATGTATCCGACTGGCGGGGCATCACGGTTTCGAACGCGATCCTCAACCTCTACGAAAAACTCGTCACTTTTCGGGTTGAGTCCTTCAAGCTCCACACAGGGTGCATCCGGAAGACTTCTAAAGCCAACACAACAACTGTGAGTGGGTGCGATGAATGGAACATGGTGCTGCGGTTGATGTTGGCCGATTTACGGGCAGCCCCCAAGATTACAGGTAAGAAAAAGACGCTTATCATCTTCTCCACTGACATCCGCAAGGCGTTTGACCGCGCGGAGCTCACTTACATCTGCGAAGCGTACTCCCATGTGGTGGCTCAGGAGGGGGAGTTCCCCGAGCTGTTTGCTTTCCTCCGCCATCGGTTCAAAGACTCCCCGCTCAAGCTCAAGGTCCCGGACTCTACAGGGAAGTCTGCTGTTTTGCCGGACGAAATTCACCGCTCCCGAGGGATCCCTCAAGTTGGATCGCTCAGCCCGGGCACATACGGGGTTCTCGACGAATACCTTACCCGCTTGTGCCCTGCCCAGCAATTTATGCCAGCAGGATACCGGTTCTACGATGGCACTAGCAGCGACCGCTCCCAGAACACCTCCGTCTACCCCCTGAGGCCCCCGTTGACTGCAGATCACAAATTTGCGGACGATAACTGGGCAGCCCTAGGAGGGGATGGTCCACCGGAGCTCTACATTCCCGAGGCACAAAAGGGCTTCTCACTTCTTTATACGCAACTTAGGGCCGCACGCCAGATCTGTGCGGCGGAAAAATGCTCTGTCATCTGCCTGGTTAGTGAAGAGGGCAAAGGTGTCTACGCTGTCCCGATTTCTCTCACTGCACCCGGCCGGGACTCGACGTGCCCCCCCACCGTGATTAGAAACCGTTCGGCAATTGAAGTCTTTCGGTCCCTGGGGCTCCACACCGACGGCAACAATAACCCGCAGATCCAAAGAGACTACGCGATTTCAAGGTTCGTGGCTACTGCCCGGTTGATACACAGCCTCGACCTCTCGCTTGCAAGGAAAAGGAAAGCCCTCACGTGTCTCCTCACCAGCATCCTAGATTTTTCCTTCGGGTGGACCCCCTTCCCCCAGAAGTTGCTTCGGGACCTAGACACAGCTTTTCGGGACCATATCCGGGAGACTCTTCAGCTGTCTCCCCAGGAAATTCCAAACGCGGTGCTTTACGGCCCCATGGGAGGAGGGGGAGGATTCGGCCTTCACCAGTTCTCCACCCGGTACTACCTGCGAACTTTCACGGTGTTTATCAAATGCCTCCTTTCGACCGATCCATACGTTCAATACGCGGTGGATGCGCATCTACGCCTAGCGTGGGATTATTACTTCCCCAGGAACAAGGATCTCTGTCCCCAGCGTCTCCCCCTCCGTGGTCGCCGAGCTGCTCCCAAGAGCTCTTGCCCCCCACAGCCGCCAAGCACGCGCTTCTCGTTCAGATGGGCAGGGGACGGCGGACCGCGCCCGCCACTGATGCATCCACCGATTCATCCACCGGACATATGGCGAATGCACTCCGTTTTCCACGGGGTGGAGGTCCCCACCGACTGCATCATTCCAGCTTTCTACCCGCGGTACGTCAACGCTGTGAACAGGGGCGCTCTCAGGGACGAAGCCCCCATACCAGAGGACATCAACAAGCAGTGCCCCAAGCTTCCGGACCCCCCAGACCAGCCTTTCCTTGGATGGCAAGGTCACCTGCATCTGCTCAAGGAGGATCGCCGCGACGGACTTATGGTACTTCATTGGATCCGCGCCTGCAGAGCACTGGGCATTGGCATTAACCCGCGCATCCCTCCAGGGCATGTAAGTGACTCGTCATGGCCCGACGGGCGACAGCAGCGATCCGATGCAGAACACAGCCTTGCCCGATTCAGGGAGGCATATGACGTTCCCCCGGCCCGCTTCGAATGGAACGCACTAGAGGTCCCAGTCGTTCTCTCCGTCACTAACTTTCTCACCAAGGAGACTGTCGCTCCAGGGTCAGTAGACCAAGCCATCGCCCAAGTCAAGAAGAATTGGACCTCCTACAACCTATGGAAGCTTCGCCAGAGATGCTCGGAAGACGCTAATAAATTCAAAGTGGCGCCCCGCTTCGGCCTAACATGGGGGATCCGCTCGGAAATACGCAGACCCTTCCAAGCCATTACCAACCATTTCCTTCAACCCAACGGCGGCCTTTCAGTGAGAGAGGTAGCCATAGTACTCAAATGCCAGCTAGATGTCTGGCCCACTCCGGCGAGGGTCAGCACTGTGATTACCAAGGGGGCCACCTCGACCTCCTGCCCGTATGGCTGCAGGGTCACTGGGAGCATCAGCCACTACTTGCTCTCAAAGTCCTCCTTCCACTCGGAGGCCCTCAAGTCTCTACTGGATCAGCGGCACTCCAAATGCAGACAGTGGATCCGCAGCTGCTTGGAGCGGTCAGACAACGACGATGGCATAGCACCGGACTGCAAAGTCTTCATCATCGGGGAGGAGGGAGCCTTCCCTCGACCGAAGCAAGATAGTGCCCCCCCTCGTGCGGACGCAGGTCTCCCCGCCCCGGAGGGAGCCCCCCTTCTTGCCCCACCTCTCTCGCCGGCTTTCATTCACCCCGCCGCGCAGGTGATGGTGGACATGGCGGGACCGGGTTTTTCGCACAAGATAGACCTGCTGGTCACCGCCTCTCGAAGATCAAACCACGTTACCCTGATAGACTACACGACCCGGGAGGATCAATGGCTGGTCCGCGAAGATGACTCCTGTCTCCCCGCGAGACAGTCGCCAGACGATCGGCGGGATACCTGGGACCGAGATGGACGTCGGGTGAACCCCCCTTACCGACCGAAGGACCCAAATGCGTTTCGGGGAGAAGACCCGCCCAGCACCTGGCCAGCTATCCCCTGGAAGTCCCATCAGGCGTGGGGATATAACCCGCGGGCGATCTATGATCACCGATACCTCCCGCTGGAAGAAGCGATAAGCAGGCAGACCATTAGGAGACGTCCAATGTCTACCAATCTTATTATGATCGCAATGGGGGCGAGAGGATACATCTCCCAAGCCTCATTTGACGAACTGTGCTTCCATTTCTCCAAGAGCATCGCGCAGCAGATCTACCAAGGCCTAACCAGGATTTGCCATGAGCATATCATCCAGACTTGGAATTTCCTTCACCATTTCCCTGCGGGACCTCCTCCAAACCCTCCTTTCCTCCCCCCTCAGTAGGTGGGCGTGCTCCTTCGCCCTACCTGGTCCCCTTTGTTGCTTTGTCCAGAGGCGGGAGGCGAGCGGAGAGGCGGAGAAGGAAGTCCACCAGAGGCCCAAGGTATCCCACCGAAGCTGAGTCCAAGGGGGGACGAAAATCCATCGCACCGATCCCGTAGATGTGGGAGGAGAGGGTCTCCTGTGGCTCGCTTAGCCCACCAGCAAGTCAGACGACCCACTGGCACACTAGCTTGCCTATGGAGTCTCCTTTTCCTCCCACCCTTGACTCCCCATCGAATCCCACCTCTCCTCGGGGCCACGGAACCGAAGGGGCCTAGCCCTGGCTAGAGTTTTGAATTCCTCTCTCCCCCCCCCCCCCCCCCCATCCAGCCTTCCGCCTCTTTTTTCTCCCGACCTAGCCTCCGCCCGCTTTGAGTCTCTGGGAGGGTAATCCGTCCTGTCTGTGTCCCCCCCTTCTCAGGGAGCTGCATAGTCATGGGGATGGAGGACTCGTCTAGGGTTGACTGTGCTTCTTCTGTCTTCTCTCTCTTGTCGGGATTCGGTTTTTTCAAATTTCCAGCGTCTCTGCTGGTTTCCTGGTCTGTGGGGGGGATGTTTCCTGGGTGGGACGGACGGACCAGGCTTAAGCGCGGCCTCTTGCCTTGGACCGCGCTCCCTTGTGGGATCCCTTTCACTCTGTTCCCTCTCTTTCTCCTCTACGACCGGCCCCCCTCTCTTTCTCTCTTCCTTGTTGCGCTCTCTCTCTCTGGCGTTCCTGCGATTCAGCTGGTGCCCTGTGGGCCTGCTCGAGTCAGGATCGGTGTGTCTACGACTGGTCGCCCATGGATTGGCGCTGGATGGGAGTCCCGCTTCGACCTGAACGAATGGGCCCAGATGCGCCGGGACGTGTTGGCTGCTTTGCTTCCGGGAAGATTCTTCCCGGTCTGAATTGGCCTGTGCCAGCCGGTTACTAGGTTTGTGTGTTGGTCGGGGGGTTCCTGTAGGCTATCGGCTGTCCCTTCTCTCTGTCGTCCTTTCTCTCTCGTTCTTTCTCTCTCGCTCTCTTTCTCTCTATCTCTTTCGTTCTCCATCTCTCTCTCTCTCTCTCTCTCTCTCTTTCTATCTCTCTCTCTCCTTCTCTATCTCTACCCTTTCTACGACGTGCATCTGTGTCTCCGGACCGTTTGCGCACAGATCCTAGCGGGCTGCCATTCGCTCAAGGCCAAATGCTCCCCCAGCCATCAAACCCGCTTAGTCGGTGTCCCTGATGTTGGTGGTCGTAGTGCAGGCGCCCCGCAACCGCTACGGGTTTGGGTGGGAATACTGTCTTTCTCATTGTACAATAATTTTAGCAAAATCAATAAAACATTTCTCCTCTGGTACTTATATTAGTATTATTAGTTAATGCAGTCAATTTTAGTACTTGTTCTGGTACTGGTGGCACCAGCTTTTTACCATTACCCTTTTTAACCATATCAGTGCGTTACATGCGTCAATTTTGGACGGTACATCTTTTTTGACTTCGGTAGTTTAGAATGGCGGGAAGTATCCTCATTATTGTTAAATTCT
>WBZZ01005705.1:52500-110000 GCA_019918135.1 Paulinella micropora
TTTATTTTTTTTTTTTTTTTTATTATTACAGTAATCAAGGTTTAATGAGAGAGACGATAGAAAAAAGAAGAGCCTAATTCAAAAGAATTCTGGTTCCAAAGAACAACAGTACAAGCTCATAAGGAAGTCTGGAACTAAGGTTCAACAGAAGCTCCTGGAAAGAATAATATGGAAGGGAAAGGAAAGAGAAAAAGAAGATAGAAAGAAAGAAGGGAAGAAAGAGGTTAAGAAGAAAAACCAGGAAAAGAAAAGAAAACGGAGAAACAAAAAACAACAAAGAGAGAAAAAACAAAAAACAAAAAGGAGCAGGAACAAAAAGACAGGAGAGATAAAAGAAACAAACAAACAAGCGAAACAAAAGAAACAAAAACAAAACAAGAACAAAACAAAAATACAACAAAAGAGGCAGCAACAAACACAAAAAAGCAAAACAAACAAACACAACGCCAGACAGTGGCAAGGGAGACGATACTGAACTAGAAGGTAAGAGCGGAAAGTGCCAGAAAAAGGTAAGACATAACTAACATGGGCGCAAGTGAGATCAATCGACAGTCAGTGAGACAGCCCTTAAGGAAACTGCAGCACCTAACGCAATTCTTTTTTTTTTTTTTTTTTTTTTTTTTTTTTTTTTTTTTTACAGTAAGCAAGGTTTAATGAGAAAGAGACGAAAGAAACATGAAGAAGAGCCTAATTCAAATGAATTCTGGTTCCAAGGAACGACAGTACAAGCTCGTAAGGAAATCTGGAACTAAGGTTCAGCAGAATGCTCCTGGAAAGAATAATATGGAAAGGAAAAGAAAGAGAAAAAAAAGATAGAAAGAAAGAAAGGAAGAAAGAGAGAAAGAAAAAAAAAACATCCAGGAAAAGAAAACAGAGGAACAAAAACAGTAAAGAAAGAAAAAAGCAAAAAACAAAAGAGAAAAGGAACAAAAAACAAGACAAACAAAAGAAACAAACAAATAAGCAAAACAAAAGAAACAAAAACAAAAGAAAAAGACAACAATAGAAGCAGCAACAAATACAAAAAAGCAAAACAAACACAAAGCCAGACAGTGGCAGGGGAGACGATTTTTTTTTTTTTGTTTTTTTGTTTGTTTTGGTTTTGGTTCTTTAGCCCTTTCTTTATATTTCTTTCCCTCTATTTCTTTTCCTCTTGACTACTCGTTGCTGCCTATGCTTGCTCGCCTTCTCTCTAGTACTTGCTTGTCTGCCCCTTTTGTTGTGGTTTTTTTTTTTTTTTTTTTTTTTTTTAATTTTTTTTTTTACAGTTAGCAAGGTTTAATGAGAAAGAGACGATAGAAAAAAGAAGAGCTTTTTTTTTTTTAACGATTGTTATGTTTATTTTATAGTCTCTCTCTCTCTCTCTCTCTCTTTCTCCGCTCTCTCTCTCTCTCTTTCTCCGCTCTCTCTTCTCTCTCTCTCTCTCTCTCTCTCAGATTTTGTCTTGGGATGTTTCCTTCACCGGTTTTTTTTTTGTTTCTTGCTCAGAGTCTGCTCTTCTTTGGACCGTTTCTTCAACTTTTTCCCCCTGGGACTGATCTTTTTCACTCGGTCCCGTAGAAGTAGTAGTAGCAGTAGTAGTAGTAGTAGCAGTAGTAGTAGTAGTAGCAGTAGTAGTAGTGGTAGTGGTAGTAGTAGTAGTAGTAGTAGTAGTAGTAGTAGTAGTAGTAGTAGTAGTAGTAGTAGTAGTAGTACTAGTACTAGTAGTAATATTAGTAGTAGTAGTAGTAGCCCTATTTTTCCTTCCTTCCTTCTCTCTTCCCTTCTTTCTTTCTCTAATTTTCTCTTAGTTCCCTTTCTCTTTCTTTCCTTCCTTCTTTCTTTTCTCTTTCTCCATGGGCATTGTGTCCCCTTCCGTTTTGAGAGAAAAAAAAAAAAAAAAAAAAAAAAAAAAAAAAAAAAAAAAAAAAAAAAAAAGGCTGGCGTCTCTGAAGCCGAGATGCAAGTGGTTTTACTCGTTATGGCAGCCACGCACCAGCCTTAATATGATTATGAGCTTGATTTTGACGCAGATGATTAAGGAGAAAGTGATGAGGACTCGATGATGACTGGAACAGGATTCTGAACACGGAAGAGACTTGAGATAGATTAAGAGGACTGACTGAAAACTGGATTGAATTATTGACAGACTTTGATTTTTTTTTTTTTTTTTTTTTTTTTTTTTTTTTTTTTGGTATTAATATATGTTTAAATCTTCGCTTTCTCCTTCCGTTCGCCCTTTTATTTTGTGTGTTGTTATTATGTATGTATTTGGTATGTGTTTGTACTGTTGTGTATGTGTGCATGTGTGTGGTTGTGATGTATGTATGTATGCATGTATGCATGTATGTATGTATGTATGTATGTGTATGTATGTATGTATATATGTATTGTAACACCCACGGTATACTAAATCGTTATTACGCTATTGGCTTTTACGGGAATTCACTCGTGGAAGTGATTCCTTGTTATTAAATGTATTTTAATATGAATTCTTATTACATTTCCGGTATTGAAGAATTTAATGTTGTACAATATTAGGATAAAGGGGTATGGGGGAAAAGCCGCTTGGAAGCTTAAATCCCATAGGGCCTTAAATCCTATATTTTATTAATTCACTTAACCGTGTACCGGAGTAGTGAAGGTTATTAGGATGTAAATTACACAAAGCTGTGGCATCCTTATTGATTAACCTCCCACATTAATAGCGTTGACCCGAACTAGCAAATGTAGTAACCGTTTGAAGTTAGGGAAAATTTACAAGAAAATTCCGTGAAATTTGACAGTTTTTCCCGTGACTGGGAATTTATGGATAAATAAGGGAAATTGCACTTATGGGTTGTTGTTTTACTACGGGTATGCTTTGGCATTTGTGCAGGTTACGGACGTAACGCATCGTGTCAGTTGACCTATGTCAGAGGGACACTCCGTTTTTAACGGTTTTTTGTCAGTTATAATCAAAAGATATTATTTAATGTAAGCAGTGGTATTTATCCTTCCAATTTCACAGCACTCTGAAAATAACCTAAACTTCCTCCTCTACAAAGAGAGGAAACCAGTATGGCAGAAAATATAGGAGACTGTCAGAGCCAAGCAACAAAAAGGGAAAAGCGAGGCATTCAAGTTCCCCGTGTCACCCCTAACGATAATATTATACTGCTTAAAAAAGTATCGGTTCAATGATGAATCGTAATATTATCGTTTTCAACCGGCTCAAAAGTATATAAATAAAAACGGATATAACTACATCGTAATGTAGGCATCACCCCCCGGATAGCCGGTAAAACGTATCTTTTCCTGGTGACAGTTGCACCAGCTTGTTTTTCAGTATTATTTGTCCGGATTGGTCTGTTGCCGTTTTCCTTTTTGGCTTCACTGAGCTAATTTAACGAGACATCATTCTCATCTTTTGAGGACTGTGTTTGGTTGTATTACCGATTTTTTATGAGCTATCGTTGGGGGCATTACAGTAAAGAGATATAGCTCTTCTATACATCACTGTGTATAGGGAAATAAGAAAAGGTCGCATATTTACCTATCTGCGCCTACAATTCCCCCTCCCCGTCTTATACGGGAATCGTAGTAAATAGGGATAGATTGGTAAATATCGGCAAGTGAGAGCGCACTTTCCTGATCTGTTTCCTCATGGGTGATCGGCTCCTGTGGAGACAACCCATTGAGTAGCTTGAGTGACCGCTAAGTTTTTGCTCTTCATCACCGTTGTACGTCCGGTGCTTACAAAATGCAAATTTGAGTTTGGAGATTTTCGAGTTCAAATTTGAATTTGAATTTTGAACTATCTCCTCCCCCTCTTCTATGGCGATCTGCCATAGACGTACAACGGTCTGATCATGTCGCAGTCAAACCATCCCTTCGCAGTCTTAAGGATCTGTGATCCGAGCATTACTGGGCGATTTCTATCTGATCTGAAACAAATCTCCGAGCAATTCTAAGGTTCCGCGTCCCCAGCATATATCTCTGCCCTAATCCGTCCGAAGGATCTGTGATCCCGAGAATACAGGGAGGCATTGATCTCAATTGTTCAATACCCCCGTGCATCCTCGTCCATCATATGGATGAACGGGCGCTATGCCAGTGTCAAGGGTGCCGTTGGCGTGTTCGGCGTTGTTTGTTAGGTTTTGTTGTCCTGCAGACATTTTCTTATTGCCACCCGGCAAGTGTCTACTCCGCTGTGGCGAAGGTAGAAGTGTCTAAGAATATATACAACCCATTGGCTGGGTCTCAAAACGCGTCTATGCTTATTCGTCGAAGCATGCTTGCTCGAGGGAGTTCATGAACTCCTCTTCGCTAGACGGTGATAGTGGTTGATCCTTCGCTGGATTGTCAATGTCCCGGTCTAGGCTTTCTTTCCTAGCCCTTGTCTCTGACCAGGTCAAGTCTTCTCCGACTACCGAGTGCTGTGGCGCGATATACCTCATGACTGGGGAGAAGTGGCCAATGATCTTGCCCAGCTGGTATTCATACTGTTGTCTCCAGTACGGCCACTCATGTCGATAGTGGTAGATGTAATGCAACCTCTGAGTCAGCTTATGCCATCGGAACTCATCGGCTTGGATTACTCTGTCCCAACCCAGTGCGTCCTGTGCCCTGAACCGTTCGACCCATTGTTCGAAACCTTTCACCAGGCCTCGATATGTGTTCGGAACGTTCTCGTCAGGATCGGCTAACTGGTTGGCGATGCGGGATGTCTTTGAGTCGATGCTCCTCGTTAACTGCCGGTGTATCGTTAGCAGCCACGAGAGTCGATGCTCGTGTTGGAACCGTACGTAATACTGCTGTCGTACCCGAGCCGCATCTCGGAAACGCGCAGGTATTCGTCGTCGTATGCCTCGCGGCCTATACAGGAGGTATACGAGGTGTGGGTGTTCCCAATACCTTCCTATAGTACGCGAGTAAACTCCCCTCAACCGCGAGGTCCCAGTGGTTGTCGTATCCTTGCCGAAGGTGATAGGCCCTGTATGCCTTAACCTCCGCGGGCAGTGGAATTTCCGCCATTTCGAGTAGTCTGTAATAAGCATTGATATGCTCTTGTGACCACTGCAACAGTCGGAGTTCACATGGCTCGAGCATCTGCCTCGGCACCTTCCAGACACCAAAGTATCGTAGTGCGTGCGCTCGCTGATGGTCATCCAGCCCTACCCACCCTGGCAGCGTTTTAGATTGCTCAAACGGGTGTTTCGTAAATTTCGCTGAGAAGTCAGCGGCCTGGTTCGTATACGGTATGATTCCCGGCAACGGGTTGTGGTGTGGTAGCCACGTACTCAAACCCTCGTTGTTGATCGGCCGTATACGCACGCTAGCTTTCAATTGTGCATCGTACGCGTGATCTGGGCATCGGTATGGCCCATATCGCTCCGGCGACATGTACGCTCTTTCCGAGAGGTGCCACGTTCGAGAGCATCGCGGGTATATCCCACCCCGTTTCTTTTCCGCTTCGCACTGCACCCGCAGGACATTATCCTGTTCCGTGGGGATTTATCGTGCGGATGGGTTTGATGTTGGGATGCCCCGTTCGTCCACCTCAGGTGGTGCTGGTGGTGGCAAGTTAATCTTGCGAGGGTTTGCCTCAAACGAGTGCGGGTCTGGAACCCAACTAGCTTGGTTGCCCACCAACCGCATTCGATACGGTTCTTGGGATGGTTTGAACGGATTCGTTCGGTGGTTGGTTGTGTGCGCGAGCGCCGGGCATTGCAGCCTCAATCTTCGCTCCGCATCCGAGATATCGGGATAAGGTGGGTAGATTCGGTGGATCCTCTTCGACGCGGGGTCGTATGCGTATCGCACCGGTTTCTCATACTCCTCCCTTTCCTTCTCGGGGTCTTGCAGCCGGTGTAGGTCCATACCTCTCAACGTCGATGCGGTATGGCCTATGCATTCCAGGTGCCACAACCCTTTATGATCGCCGTGGTACCGGGCCGCGTTCCGAATATACGTATATCGGCCGGTCGATTGGTCCGTATACTCCGAATATATTATCGGAGGCATGGAAGTACGCAGTGAATACTTCGTCCCGGCCCCAGTGTGCCGTCGGCTCAGGTGGCGGGCAGCGGTGGTGCTGGTACGCCAGATCCTTGGGCCGTGGCGGGTCATTAGACCGCTTCGCTTCGGGCGGGTTTAGTTTGTCACTGTACGCATCAGGCTTGAGTCTGTCCTCACTCCCGACTTTCTCCCAGTATCGTAAACGAGCTTCCTCCCTATCATCCTCTTCCATGGGGTACATAGGTCGGTATAAGCTTTCGTCTTCCTCTGCAATCCACCCAAATCCCGTGTCTTGAAGGGTCTTTAACCCTTCGGGATCGACATCGCCGTCTGTTTGCGGTGATGCATGAATACTACTGTCCTCAGTCGGTGCCTCCCCCTCGTCAGCCGATGACTTAATAGGGGTTGTCAACATCTCCGACTCGACCTCAGTTTTTCCCCGTGGGGATGCCGGTGTGTTCACAACACTAGCCAGAGTTGTGCCACCTGAGGGTCGGGCGGGTGTGAGCGGTGTATTAGGCCCGCCAAGGTTGCGCTGTAGGGTTTCGCTTCCCCGTGCGCCCTTGCTTGCAAGGTTGTTTGCGCCACTGCTCGGAGTGGTCATCGTGATGTGGGGTGTCCCCTCTGGTGTGTTGCGTGTGTGCCCGCACCTGAAGTTTTCTTCCTCAGATGGGTCTGGTCCGTCCGGCTGCTCCGCTTCGCGACGCCGGTCCGCCACCGGGCTAGCTACCGGGGTCGGTACCGCCGGACTACTCCGCGCAGATGAAGGGAGCCGTTGCTCCTCTCCCGCGATCGCCTGTAATCCTAGGTGTACTATAAGTATCACCAGGACCGAAGCCACGCACGCCAGGAGGAATCCCAGGTACTGCTTCACCAGATGTCCGGTGCCAAACATACACCGCTAGGTGCCTATATCACGTATATACCCGTGAGTTCGTATGTATTTATATCTGTATATCAGCCCCAGCACAACGAGCAATGTGCGATGTGTGTATTGTTCTCGTGTCGGTGTTCGACTCTCTGCTCGTTTCCAAACGCTGGTCAACAGCGTGATTACGCGGGTGCACCCGTGCCCCGGTTATCTTTGCTGTCCGCGTGTTCCGCCCTCGCCGTACTGCGCGATTTGCGGCGGTATATACGAACGTGTTATATGTATTAGTGGTATAGATATGCTTATTTATATATCGGGCCGTCGGGTGCTTTAGAGCCCCTTCCATCCAAACAAAGATTGAGCACTAGTGAGCATAATATCTAAGACACTCTGTGGAGAATAACTTATCATAAACCACTCATGCCATTGCCGCGGGAGGCGGGCGTGCAACTCGAGAGGAGGTGGGTATAATGTGCAATGTCAACTACATTAACGGGCATTGCTGCGCGTCAACATAGTTAACCCGAAGCTATTCCGACCCCTGGTGGAACACCAACTACTAGCCCGTCAAGATACCTTCGGGGCCGTCGCACCTCACGGAGGGTAAGGCAGGGTCTTTTCCCGTGTATCATGTTATGTTATGCTCTCTTTTGCTATCCCTAAGAAGAATGGACTTAGGTAGTATTTTAATAGATATGGAGTCCAAAGCCGTATTGGCTAGTTTCCTATTGTTATTGCTCAGTAATGGTCTTTGGATCTCGCATACTACCCGAATTGGCTATGTGAGTGAGGTGTCGCACGGCATGCTAGGCTAGGCTAGTTTGCGTTTCTTCGTCTGCCCTAATTTGGCCTTTTTTGTACTTGCCCGGTGGTGGCGCTCCGATAAGATGGGTCGCTATGCCCTCGGCCATTATCTCATCCCACACCCGTAGGGGGATTCGACCGTGTTGTAGATCGAATGGATAATCTAGCACCATCCTAGGCCACGCCTGTATCTGCCAGGGCGTGTAGCCTTCGGACTTGTCCGTGATGCCTTTCCAGAACGTCTCGACTTCGTTGGAGTCGCGGAATACAGGATAAAAGACCCGTGATTCCGGCTCATCGAGGTCCTGGTGCGATCGGTAGACTGCAGTACGGGCGGTTCGGCTTTGATTGCCTTGCTTGCACGCGTGACCCGAGTCTGCGGTTCCCATTCCCTCACTTTCATGAGGAAAAAGTCGTTTAAGCAGTCGTCCCCGACGTGTGCTTCCGGCGGCCGGAGAAGATATATCTTCCCGACGTGCCAGTGCATGGCCTTCACGTAGTCGGCTGACCTCAACTTTGAGTCAGCTGGTGGGCGTCTCGGTACCGGTTCAACCTTTTCCTCCTGTTCCGATTGCAGGTGGTTGGTCGGTCGCGGTGCAATAACGTCGCCTTCGGAAGCATCAGCTTGTTCGGCCGCGACTTCCTTGGCTTCGTCATTGTTCGGATCGCTCCCCTCGGCTATGGCCGGTAAGGGTTGGTTCGGGTTTTCCTTTGCCTCGGCCGTCTTGTCCCGGCGCTTGGGCGGAGTCCGTAAGCTATGTTCTAGCTTCCGTACAGCTTCCGTCATCGTTTCCTTACGATCCAGCATGGGGTTAAAACGCATCAACCGCCGTACGTGAACTACTAGCATCTTGCCCTTTCCCTGTATTCGGTATGTCAACAAACCTACCTGTTCTACAACAGTGTACGGGCCTTGCCACATCGGGAAGAGTTTGACGCTGATCAAGTTGGGTACCTGGGGTACGTATAGGAAGACTAAGTCCCCCGCATGGTATTGCCAAGATTCATACTTGACTTTGGTAGGTGTCTGCTGATTGCGGCTGTTGGCTTCTTCTGCCCCCCGTGCTTTCATGACGTAGTGCCTGGCTTCTGCCATAACTCGCAGGCGACAAGCCATGAGCTCATCGTGCTCCAAAAACCCGCCTTCCGGACGATTCGGTAGGACTAACTCCTCCGGAATTCTCAAGTGCTGTCCGTACACCAGGAGGTTGGGGGAAGCGCCTGTGGCTTTTCCGCCCAATGCCCTCGATGCGGTATTGTTCATGGAAAACACAAAAGATGGCAAGGCTTTGTGCCAGATGTGTTGATTATCACGGCAGTATTGATGGAGCGCGGCCTTGAGCGGCCTGTGCACTCTCTCAATCTTGCCATTGTTTTCTGGTGAATATGCGGTACTTGAAGCCCCACACTGTAGACAGACGAGCGAAGAGTTCGTTTGTAAACTCCGATCCCCGGTCGCTGTATACATTCTTTGGTACACCGGTATATCGGAAGACTTGGTCGGCTAACGCTTCGCATGTCGATTCCGCATCCTTTTCCTTTACCGGCACCGCGAACACATAGTTCGAAAAGCGGTCCACTGCCGTTAGGATGTACCGAAAGTTGTGGTCTTCTGATCGCGGTAGTGGTCCTACGAAATCGATATGCAGTGTCTCGAACAAGTTCTCAACAAGCTTGTACTCACCGTAAAGGCCTCTCTGAGCGTTGTTGTGTGGTGTTTTGGTTTGCTTGCAGGTCGTCGTGCCAGGTCATAGTTTTCTTATGGGCTCTTATGTCTCGTTTCTGGATGTTTGATGGGATCAATGGCGTGAGCAATGAAGGGGCCCCACTCCTTAGAGCTCTTTGCCAACTGACCAAACACCTCGGGGCTCGCCATTGTCATATCCAGGTCGTCCAAAGGAAGGGCGGTGGAGACTAGGCTGATATGTCCCCCTATGTGGTGTGTCTGTTGTGCAGCCGCGATAATCGCCGACCGTGAAGGGTGGACATTCCGAGGTACCCAGAACGACTGCGTCTTATCCGTGAAAAATGCGTTGTAAGAGTGTTCGTGTTCGTGAGTCTGACCGGCTTAATGTCCCCCTCGCTGAGGATGTCCGAGTGCGTGTCGATCTCCTCTAGCAAGTCTTGCCGATCCTCGGCGTCATGTTGCGCGCAGCACACTCGTCGTATGTGTTGCAGCTGGTCCAACAGCTCGGCCTGAGTATTGGGCTTATATCCCGGCTTCCAGCTGTGTTCGCTGGTGTTAATATATGCCATTCCCGCCGGTAGCGTGTCTTTGAAGTCCACCGTGTGTTCCGTGGCTGTCTAGTCATATTGGCTGTCCAGCCGACGAGACAGGCCGTCGGTGTGTTTAAGGCAAAACGATCCAAGCCATCGCCCACGGAGCCTTTCACCCGAGGCATCCGCGACAGGCTATCCGGAACCGTGTTGTCTTTACCTTTGATGTACTCGATGGTGAAATCGTACAGGGCTAGCTCCGACTGCCATCCGGCCAGTCGTCCCGTATGTTCTCTATCCATGAGCCATCTCAGGTTTGCATGATCAGTCTGAACCAAGATGTTCGGAGCACCCCACAAGTACTCTCTCAGCCGGCTGAACGCCCAAACTATCGCCAACGCTTCGCGCTGCCTAGTGCATTAGTTGACCTGTTCGAACGTCAACTTCTTGCTGACGAACATTATAGGTCTCAGTTGTTTGTGGTTTGAGTCGTATTGTTGCAAGACCGCCCCGACCGCGTATTTCGACGCGTCGGTCGCCACAACAAAACGCTTTTCGAAGTCAGGGAGAACCAAGACCGATCTGCCCTCTGTGAGGGGGTCTCGTGTCAACGCCTCCTTCAGCTTTGTGTATACCTCCGTCGCCCTTGGCGGCCATTCGCCATCCGGGTCGCCGTGCAGGCAAAAGTCCCGTAATGGTTTGAAAGTCCTGGAAATTCGAAATGAATTCCGAGTACACCTGTGCCATAGAGAGGAAGGAGTGCATATGTTTGGCCGCGGAAGGGAACGTATGGCGTCCCGCTTCTCCGGCTTCAACACTATTACCCCATGCTTGACTCTGTACCCTAGATAGTCGATGTGGTCCTTAGCGAACGAACACTTCTCTAGGTTCAACCTGAGGCCGAAGGCTTCTAGGCGTCTCAGTATATCCGATACGTGAGCCAGGTGCTCTGCTTCCGTATTCGAATAAATAACGATATCATCGATGTAACAAAAGCTATACTGGTTAGTATGTCCGTAAGTTTCAGCGAACTGAGGATCGCCGTACTTTGGGTCGGACAGAGCCTGATTCATACACTCCTGGAAAATAGCTGGAGCGGTTTTCAATCCCATCGGGAGTACCGTCCATTGGCATAGTCTTCCTCCAACGGCAAAGGCCGTCAGAGCTCGACTATCCTTATCCAGTGGAATGTTCCAGAATCCATTTTTCAGGTCTAGCTTTGTAAAGAATTTAGCTTGTCGGAGTCGATTGAGGCCATCCCGCATACGGGGGATTGGTGCCTCAACGCTCTTGATGATTTTGTTAAGCCTCGTGTAATTGATACAAAACCGCTGCTTGCCATCCGGCTTTGGCGCGAGCCGAACCGGTGATCGGTATTCCGACCATGACGGATCTATCAGCCGTTTAGCTAACATGTCTTGAATCATCTCCTCACAGATCTGCTCCTCTTTGTAGCTGAGGCGTGATCCGCGGAGGCGAGGCATCGTCTGGCCCACCTGTCGCTCTATCTTAGCAGCAGTGTGCGTCACGCCGCCGGCTACAAGCGGTCCGAAGAGGATTTTGTTCTTCAGAAATTGAGCCTTGAGATCCCGCACAAAGTCTGGCGACCCTGACTGTCTGTCGTGCCGCGACTTCGTTGATTATCTTTTCGACCGGTTTCTGATCTCGTGGGTCGTCCGGGTACTCTAAAATGGAGTCCGGATCCTCAACCTCATCCTTCGCAGCCCTGCCTGGGTATCGCGTGGTGGATTGATTGTCCCATGTTGCAGATTCCTGAAGTTCTACGATCATGTCAGCGTATTGCTTCGCTACCGATTTGTGATAGAACCCCGGAAAGATCTGAAAGGCAACCTCCCGCATGTCGTCGACCTTCCGGGTTAGGAGCTTGGTTCTGTATGCCAGACCATCCTGCCTTGATCCGAGTCTAAATGTCATGAGTGGTTTAGCCTGTCTACTGGGTATCGGTATTGGGTCACCGACCACCCTATTCAATACAGCACTCCACCACATCACGGTGGGGTGTATCGCGAATATGATGGTGATGTCCTCACCTCGATCCAACCTATCCGCCAAGAGTTTCGGTACCTTCGATAGGCTCACGGGTTGGATGGGCTCCGATCCCTGATACCATTGTTTTAGCTTTTCCATGACATCGTCATCCTCTGTGAGGCGTTTGGATGCGTGGAAGACTAGGTTTGACTTGACCCTTATGAATTCGTGTGGTTGCTTCTGCCCGCCTCCATAGAGATAGGTTTGGTCAAACCCATGCCACGATTCCTCTTGCTTCCGTAGTAGCAAGATTTGAGCCTCGCGTTCAGCCGCCGAATCTTCGAAGCCCGCCCATGGGCCGGTCAGCTCCGGGACATAAACGTTCGTGTATACCCAGGCTGTGCCTGCGGGCGTAACACGTTGCTGTGTCCGTATATCATGCGGTATGGGTGGTGCGGGAGGGATCAACGTCACCTGCGCCTTCCCCTATACGGATGATCTGTCTGACGTTCTGGACCAGGACTAAGTATAGGGTATTCCGACACATGTCGTCCCCTTCCATACCTAATCACATCCTGTCCCAAAAGAAGCTGAGCCTCCATCATCTTGAGATCAGGCTTGCCTAGCACTGTAGTTCCCGGGAAATCCGGTACAACCAATACATAAATCGTATAGGTCATGCCAGTGGGGAATTCCACCGTTAACGGGAGACGACCTATGATCGCGCTTCGACCGTCGTTGGCCTCGCGGATATATCCGAGTTTTCCTTTGCGCGTGAAATCGAATAACTTCCCGAACTTATCCATGAATCTGCGACCCGCAAACGTGATTTGTGCCATGCTGTCGTTACCTGTGTCCAGGTGGGTGTTGAGTTCCCTCCAGTATAACCGAGTGTAACTCATATCCCTTGCCTCCGCTGTCGGGAGGTCCTGAGGTTCGGCTACCGACACGAGGGCTTTTTGTAATTCCATTTCAGCGTACCTTCGTGCCATTCGCCATCAGTGGTGCGAGTCCCATCTGGCGAACTACTGCCGGAGCTACGCCTGGGCCATCCCGCGGTCCCGGAAGCACTACGGTATCCTGTGCTGTGAATGGAGACGCGGTATACGCGTTTTCTGTGTATGAGGGGAAAGCGTGATCGATATGCGGTATATTTGGGTGATTAGTATCCGAACCGGCCACCGTTCCCGGGGTTAGTCTAACATTACGACCGAGCAGAGACCTTTGAGGTGCTAGTACTTGTTTTGCCCTGGCTTTGATGTTAATCACCTTGTTCTCAAAAAGGGCGGTTTTCTGTAACGAAGCGACTGGGATGGAGCCTGCATTACTTGCGCAGGGGCCCGCTGTGCGGCCACTGCAACTTAGCCTGTCCATTTTACCATCATCCTCGTTAGTCACCTGTGTGACATTGTCTTCGGGTGGAGATATATGAGGGCCCGCCTGTACATTATCGTGGATGGTCGTCACCTCAGGTGTAGGTGTACGACCACGACTACTGTTTTGCCCCTCGGCTATCTCTTCATGCACCCCTGCCGTAGCAGAACTGTCTACTGAGGAGTCTGGGACTCCTGTGACGCTGTCTACTAGTGGTATGAGTGGAGAATCAACAACCCTAGCCGTCGGTGGTGTGATACTGACTGTGACCACCTGACCTGGCGTTTGTGAAACCTCCATCCTTTCTACCCTGTCTATTCGCGGAGTCGTAAATACCATTCTCGTGTCTACTGACTGTGCGGATGTGGTCGAGACTGTCTCACCTGTCGATGGTGCAGCTGTGGCTGCTGTCCCCCGATCCGACGGTGGCATGTCCGCGAATTCCACTATCCTGTTTGCCGGTGAGGTCGTAACCTCCATTCCGGTGTTTACGACGGGGTCGTCGCCTTCTGCGATGACTACCACCGGGTCTGCGAAGCATACCCGCTTGCTATCCCTTGCGTGTGCCTGTGCGAGAGGCTGTCTAGCCCTTGAATCGTCGTTTCTTTGAGGACTTCTGCCCCGCTTGCTGGCTTGGGCCTGAATCACACGTAACGTGTTTGGAGCGCTTGCGTTTGCGCTTGCGTGCGCCGGGCGTACCCATCCGCGCTAGGTGGTGTGTAAATAGGCATGGCAAACTGTGGTGCCTGGTAGGTATGTGGCGGCGATATCAAACCCACCGGCGGTGGAGAATGAAATCCCGAAGTGGTTTGCTGTGCGCATGGGTTAGGGCTACCCCCTGTTGGTGATTGTCCCCCACTCTGACCCCAATATGGGTTCGACGAGCTTGAAGAACTCGATGACGATGACCAATATGGGTTCGATGAGCTGGATGAGGATCTCCGATAGGAGCTGGGCCCCGTATAGGATTGACCTCCCCATGAAGTGGACGTGACAAAGGATAGTATGTCAAACTGGGGTTCGTTGGCCTTTGACTGATGGTCCGGCAACGATATTCCCACAGATTGCATAGCCTGCAGCAGTAGGTTAGCTCGTTCGTCCTGACTGGTTATGGGGCCAAATATCTTATTCACGAATTTCGCATCCCATTTGGAGACTTCGACCAACCGATTAATACGAAAGCTTTGGAGCGTGAACGTCTTGTCATCGGCGTCTTGCATGCAATGCTCCCCCGATGTTCGACCTTTGATGGTCGTTGCCCTAGCAATACCTTTGAGGACTGCTACCAACAACGTCGCCAAGTCGGCTCGAACAAGGGGCGTGATCAACTTTTGAGGAAGATCGACGATTTCGGTATGCGAGACATTGGCCTCCCACATCCTTTGTGCCATTGACGACACCAGATCGGCGACTATCACGGGGTCGCACATGAAACCCCAATGGGCTCCCCTGACGAAATGCTCTAGGAGGTGATGAGGTCTCATGGGAGGTTTCAAGGTTCCGGCCTGGATTAACCTACCCGCCTCTTCGTCCCATAGGGGCCACTTGTGTGTCAATAAGTCTTGAGAGGCCCATCGACTAGCTTTGTTGGCTAAGATCTGTTTGGTATCAGCCGCAGTCAAGCTGAACTGCCCAACTGTGCTGTCCAAACACGTATAGCCCAACAACAGCAAAATACCCTCCCCATAATCAATATTGACTTGGGGGTTATTTGCCATAATCGAAAGCTGTGGCTTTGTCTAATCGGTCTAGGGCTCGTTCCACCAGCTTATTATTAGCGCGTCTTCTGTTGATCAGTAGTGGTGGGAGGTCGGTGGTGTCCTCCACCCCCACTGCTGTCGCTCGAAGGTAGGCCAGTGATCGTCTTGTGGAAGAAAACGAACGTTGTGCCCTCTGCGACGATGGTAGGTCGTCCGTCACTACCATATGTGACATGTACTTCGTTCGCTAAGCGAATGCGAAGAATGTCGCTAATGGTCTGAGCAACAAGTTCACACATGACACAGAAGTTGCACCAGTATAACTTGACTGCCGGATGGGGAGTGACTTTCTCCTCCACCGCTTTCCCAGCCTTAACAAACTTTTCAAAAACCATATGGGCCTTGAAGAATTTGAACTTGGCCGCCATTCTACCCACCCAGATCCACTGATACTGTTCGATTGTGTCGAACAGCTCATTGAGGGTGTGCCAAGCTTGAGCTTGGGCAGCTTGTGGTGAGTTGTCCCCTGTGGGGAGAAGTTGTTGTTTCCAGCTCTTTGTCTCCGATAGGGTTAGGTTCCATATTGCAACCGCAGCCCCTAAGTTTCTTGCGGAGACTATATTCCAAGCCTGTAGCTCGGAAGTAAAAACTAACAACCCCGCCGAGTTCGGCCAACAGGTGTCTGTGGCGAGTTCTTTATCGGTCGCCGTTGTGAATGGGAAGGTAAGAGTGGGCTGTAGATCCTTTTTCTCGACAAACAAAGTATTCAGTAATGCTGGATACTTGCGGTGGTTAATTTGCCACGCTTCGTCGAGCAAAGTATCTCATACATTAGCTAAGGCCCTGTATAAGTCGATGACATGGTATATGGTTGCAGTACCATTAGCCGTGAGGCTTGGGTTGAACTGGTTCACCAGTCCAAGCGCCCCTTGGTTCGTGCCGTCATTGTACATACACCTATACCAGTCCGCCTCCTCATACTTATTGTGAGGAAAGAGAGGTGCTGAGTTTTCATTGTGGTTTGTCCCGTGCTTCTTTTCATCCTGAGGAGTGCGCGAACATCCCTCTGACGGACCTCGATATCCGTCAACGACTACTTTAGTCTGAATTGCACGATCCGGGATCACCAACCCGTTGTCGGGTCCTCTCCCTGGGGAGCGAGGGACAGGTTCCTCCTGCGCTCTGTTTCCTCCCCTTGCCGGAGTGGTGAATCCTTCGCCTAAGGCGGATTGGTCGTTGTTGTCTGCTTCTCCAGACATGTCTAAGCGTGTTGCTGCGGATGGTCTCGTGGTAGAGCCTATCCGTATTTTGCATTTTGCCCCTTTGGGGTGGAAACGAGCAGTGTCGTGTGTTTCTTGTCTATGTGTGTTGTCGTGTTCGTTGTGCTGTTCTGTGTCTTGTTCGTAGCTTGTTCGGTGCTTGAAGCAACCACAACCCACGACAGCCCAACACCCAACCCACAAACACACAAACAAACAGTCAAGGTGGGAAATGTACTCACCCCCCCCCCCCCTCCCCTCTGTTGGGGGAAGCCTTGCTGTTCTTGCTGCCAAGCCAGACGATGCGTACGTGTGCACCCTGGCAAAGTACACCACACTCGTTCTTCACAAACAAGTCTGTGTGCATCCTTTTTCACCCTCGTGCGTACACAATCAAGAATCGTTCAAAAATGTTTTCAATGATCCTTTCTGGGCTCAGCCCAATAGTTCACTGTTATTGTCCTTTTGTGAAAGAACCTTTCCCAACTCAAAAACCAACCGAAGCCTTGCCTTTTTGAGTTATGGGGGGTGTGTTTGTGAGTGTTCTCGTGTGTGTGTGTGTATGTGTTTGTGTGTACCGAGTGCTGCTGACTCTTCACACAACAACGGCTGATGCCTTGTGAGTTTTTGCTCGGTGTCCGAGTTTTGTTCTTGGTGACCTATTTGACACCACACACACGTTGTTAGTGCTTGGGTGTGATGTGAGGTGTGTGTCTCGCCTGTGTGTCTCGTCTGTGTGTGTACCGAGTGCTGGTGACTCTTCACACACTTGTCGTTGATGTCTTGGGAGCCACTCGGTATCCGAGTTCTTGTCCTTGCTGACCGATATGACACCACACAACACATTTGGAGTGTTTGAGTGTGGTTTCAGGTGTATGTTTCGTTGTTTGTGAACAAAAATAAAAATCGTTCCCAAAACACACTCCTTTTTAGCCTCCATGTCTTCAATTTACACTCAATTCCCCCGGCCTATGTCTTAATAGACTGGCCTACCACCCTTTTGAGAGATGGCTACCTTCTTTGGTGTGGGATGGGTGTTGTTTGTATAAACAGGTTTTATGCCAAAGGAATAGGATTCTGTATGTGTCGTTTGTTTGTTTTTCTTCTGCCTTGTTGCACGTATTGAAGTGTCAACAACGTTTGTGTGTGTTACGTGTTTGTGGCAGTACAAACAAGAGTTACTATGAGAGCGTGTAATTGTTGGTTATTCTCGTCGTGAGGAGTATGTGTAGGTATACGTGTAGGAGTGTTGACAGAGCTGATACGAGGGTGTTTTCCTTCTCCTTGTGTGTGTTTGTTAAGCACTCCTCTGGCTCGATAATGTGTCAACAATCACACCAGTGAGCCCCCTAATGTTTCTGTCCCACTGAGTACACTTTCTATGCACCTTACACACTCCAATCACTGCTTGAGGTGTCAAAATCGTACACACAACGAGTGTCTTGCCGTGCCGCTGTAGGCCTCTGTGCAAGATTTCACTGTTGTTTTTGTGCACTGCAAGCTACTAACACCCCCCCCCCCAAACTCCTTTCATACACTCCTCCACTACCTTTCCTTCTTTCTTTGCTTAGGGGAGTGGCTATTTTCAAATCGCTGATCTGGAATTTGGAGGATATAAAAATCTAGGCTGGGGCTCCACTTTTGTCGGTTATAATCAAAAGATATTATTTAATGTAAGCCGGGGTATTTATCCTTCCAATTCACAGCACTCTGAAAATAACCTAATCATCCTCCTCTACAAAGAGAGGAAACCAGTATGGCGGAAAATGTAGGAGACTGTCAGAGCCAAGCAACAAAAAGGGAAAAGAGAGGCATTTCCCCGTGTCACCCCTAACGATAATATTATACGGCTTAAAAAAGTAGTACCGGTTATGAATCGTAATATTATCGTTTTCAACCGGCTCAAAATTATATAAATAAAAACGGATATAACTACATCTTAAAGAGATATAGCTCTTCTATACATCACTGTGTATAGGGGTATAAGAAAAGGTCGCATATTTACCTTTCTGCGCCTACAGGTTTTTCCCTCTGGCTTGTTGTTTGGGTTTAACTCTGGCTTCCCTTTCTATTACAGAAGTGGAGGTTAGCCTTGAACCAGTAAAAAAGTGTTGTGTTCATCAGTAAATTCCCTTTTGGTTGAGCTCGTAAGGGTAGACCAAGTGTCTTGTTACATTTGGAGTCCCACATGATTGCCTTTATCGAACTCAGAGAATTTTGCATGTCTGTCTGTCTGACGGTCTGACTGTCTGTCTGTCTCTGGATGACTCTGCACTCTCTGGGAACAAGCCTGGTCTTTGACACCTTGGCTTGGTGTCAGGTCGTATCTCAGGGGTCAGTACGTTGTGCTGGCTGTGTCTGGGATAGTTGATTAAATCATTGAGGAACTAATAACGTACTGTATTACGATACAACTTAATCAAACTTATTTTCCATTTACCAGTATTTTGCCGCCATGAGTGCACTGGAAAAATCCCTTTTTTACAGTTGCAATTTCCTTTTTTACCCATATCAACTTGTAATTTTTCTTTACTGAACGTACTACTTATCCTTCCACTCTAACCCAACTACATCCGTTACCACACAACCTAAACCAATTCTAAACCCCAGACTTGCGTCTCAGAACCTTCGTCGTGAACACAGCTCACAAGCACTGGAGACCATACACGCACCTTGCCCTTTACCTAACCCTTGCCCTTTCCCTAAAACCAACCTAGTACTTACCTAATCTTGTGCAAAAGGGCGAGCACGATCACTCGTGGTCTGGTAAACCCCTGTTATTAAATAACTATTTATGAAAGTTGGGTGTCGCTTTCGAGCTACCCAAGGGAATTTGGAGGAGGAATCTGCACTCTCGAAACAAGCTTGTTCTTTGACCTTGGCTTGTTGAGTGTGTCAGGTTATGTCGTCAGTACGCTGTGCTGGCTGCGTCTGGGATGGTGACTGTCGGTTGGGTGTGGCTGTCTAAGCTAACCCACAGGACTATGGACTCTGGAGGAGTTTTGGGATGTGATTGGGGGCAGGAATCTGGCAGCCATCTATCACTGGCAGCCAGTTGTCCAGCCAGTTGTCCAGCCAGTTGCCCAGCCAGTTGCCCAGCCAGTTGCCCAGCCAGTTGCCCAGCCAGTTGGCCGGTCAACACCGGTAGGGCCTACCTCGTAGATGGTTACTGGGTCTGGTAATGTGTTTCGCTCCTTGTTCGCTGATCTTTCACCTGGTTTGGGTGGTAGGACAGGAGAGGGTGTGCAAGATAGCCTGGTGGACAAATGGGACAGCGGTCTACTGACATTGGGTCTTCTTTCTTCTGATCTGCGGCTGTCGTCTCCCTGTCTGAGGTCTCATAATTGGATGAGGGGAGGTGACAGGTGGCTAACGTAGGAGAAGTATGTCAGTCAGACAGGGTTTGGTCCTGACTCTGACCCATGGCATGTTTGTTTGTTCTGCCTGTCTCTCATGGTTGGAGAGATGCACAGGCCCTAGGTGGTTGAACTGGTCTGCTGTGGAGGAGGCCTGTGTCAGTGGTGCAGGGAAGGAGAGAGAGACGAAAGGCATTAATGCTTACATCCCTCCCACCGAGAGAGAAACAAAGAGAGAGAGAGAGAGAGAGAGAGAGAGAGAGAGAGAGAGAGAGAGAAGAACCATGCTTCCTCCCTTAACGAGAGAGAGAGAGAGAGAGAGAGAAGAACCATGCTTCCTCCCCTAACGTCTATGATTGCTGGTCGCTCACTGTCTGTCAGCCTAACGTGCCTATCTCTCTCCTGCGCCGGTACTGGTGGTGAGGGGAGCATGCTTGCTGTTTCTCTCGTCGACGACCTACGTGTACATAGGGTTATGTCACTTTTAAGCCTAATCTGCGCCACCGACGATTGGATGCAGTTGCCACGCAGTCTGTATCAATTTGCAGTCGGCACGCAACAGGCAGTCGACAGCATGCGTGTTTCTATATGACATGCAACATGCTTGCGTGCTGCATGTGTAGACATGGGCATGTGTGCATGCACACGCTCGGATGGAGGACTGTTGTTGCCTGGTGGCCACGGATGCATCGCAATGCATTCAGAAAACACCGGCGTATTAGAGGCAAAGGCTGGGCTATGTGCATAGCACTGCAACACCTTTCTTCTGCAGCTGCAGTGGAACGATCGGTTGGCTGCGTTGGCAGCTGTTTCTCGTTTTCTCTTATGCACCAGGACTGGTGGTGAAATAGAGTAATTTCAGGAATCAGCTATCTGTTCTTATGTGATGCCTGTGGGAGTCGAGGATGGAAAGGAGCAGTTGTCTCTTCCTCTTTCTCCGCAGTTGCGCTAGTGGATGGCATGCACTGAGTTCTCGCTCCCTTTAATCTGAACGGGGGTGAGAGCTGCATGGGAAGGATATTCATGGAACGAGGATTGACAAGCTTGGGATGGCTCGTGGGGTCGGAAGTCAGCCACGTCGAGGGTACGGATAGGATTATTTATGGAAGGATGGATTGACTGGCGGGATATGGAGTCGCGGCGTCGGTTATCATCATGGGAGGAAGGGAGCACGGAAAGCAGCGGAGGCCGACAGGGCCGCGCGAGAGGCCGAAGCGGCTAAACAACAGGCAGCCCAGGCCAAGGGCGCCAACGACGAGCTGCGGCAGAAGGCGGAAGACGCAAAGGAAGCCGAACGGCAGGCTCAGCAGGAGAAAAAAGAAGCGGAGCAAAGGGCGTCCAGCGCACAGCAGGCGGCCGCGGGGCAATGAGTAACGGACCAGATGGAGGGCGGCTCTTTGGGCCAGTCGTATCCTTTGTACCTCGACTTGTGGATGATGTGACTGGAGTTGGGTCTGGTGTGGTGGTGGTCCACAATGGCTCGGAGCGACTTCTCGGTCGTAGGGAAAGGAAGTCCTTAGTCATTAAATGTATTAATACATGGTTTGGTCGTGGGGGACTGAATCAAATATTATTAATACACAAGTTTTTTTTTCTTTTTTGTTTCTGATCTTTTCCTGCGGCAACCGGCTGACTGATATTCGACTGTGCACTTTGAAGGAGGAAGTGACTGGATGTCACTATGGATTTCAAAGTAAGTTACTGTACTGAATTGAATGGTTTGTAGCCGGCTGCAAGGACTGTCACTGAAATCTATACGGTGTGGGTCGCTGTATGAATATGGAGGGATATAACGATAAACCAATTGGATTTCTTGGCTGCATGCGCATATCAAATTTCAGTTACAGGTGCAGCTATGACATAGCTGAAGAAGCCCGCGTTGCCGTTGGAAGGAAAGGTCAGTAACAATGAAGGAGGCGACGGTTTCGATAAGCAAATATCAGTGCCAATCATTATGGCGTACATGTTGGAAGTCTCTGACTTTTTAGTAAGGGAGGCATTAAAAGCGGGCTGTCGAACCGAGCGAGCGTGTATGATGCTACACTTTTGTTCTGTCATCCGCCGATGAAGGGCTCCGCGCCTAGATGCTATTGAGATGCCGCAACACGATGCCTATGCGTTACTCAGGTTTACCGTGTGAACTTCCAGGGGGTATGTGATAATTTGCTAACGATACGTTGGCTAATATCAATATTATATTATCGCGGGGGCGGGATTCGTGGCGGCAATAAAGGCATGGTTGGACGGAATATGTTGCCTATTAGAGGAAGCGTAGAAGGGGTGAATGGAAAGGCAAGGGCGGAGGTTACGGAGACAATAGTCTTGACCATTGAACTCTACTCCGGTAAGTCCTTTGACATTCAGTTCTATGTCTGTCCGGAGTATTCGGTGGGATTGCTGATTGGATTCAAGCAGCTCAATAGGATGAATACATTAATTGACTGCCGGTCAGGTTTAGTGCACTATGGGATTAGTGACGACGACGCGGAAGATAATTATCATGGTGAGGGGGCGGTCTGCGGTTCCTCTCTTCCATACGGATACTTACGCTGTGTCCTGCACTAAACATGGCACGGACGGGGTCGGTGACCCACATGCAATTGCGCGAAGTGCAGTTGGTCATACCGAAGCCATATCAGCACCCAGCGTTGGACAATTATTATAGGGATTTCGAGCCGAATAACCGCGAGCTGGCGGGAAAGGCTAGAAAGGTTGTTCGACGGTGGGAAAAGGCAACGGTGGAAGACTTAATTCAGGGCCGTAGTGCCCAGATTATGGCCTGCACTATGGAAGAACATAGTATGGACGTGGAGGCAGGGATGGATAGGTTCAGGGATGGGAAGAAGGGGCCTTATGTCCTTCAGAACCGGTACTCCTTCCATGCAAAAGCATTACAAATCAATAGGCCAACTTGTTTGAGCCGCTGATGGCAATGCGGGTCTCAACGGGGGGAAACGGAGGACGAAATTATTGATTTCGTGGGGAACATGTGGGGTGACAAACCTCTTTGTCCGCGGAATTCCGAGGAGACGGCGAAGTTGCTCACGAAGTATTTCGAGGGTGACAAACCGTTTTCCATTGTCTTGCCGTTCCATGAAAAGGCTCTGTGACCATGGGCTGATGAAGTTTTGGACCGGATGGCGGATCACCCGATCCCGGTGCCGTCTAGGAAGCAGCAACATTTGGTGATTGTTTGTCGATTAGGCACTAGGGCACAGGGGCTGACATATCGGAACTCACTTAGGGGATGTGACCTTCAGAAATACGTGAGCAGGCATTCACGTGCTTCACGGGGTTTTATACAAAGAAGGCACCCATTCAGTATGCCTTGATTCTGGATCGAATGGCGAGTCTGGGCAAATGGGATGAGTTTTCGGAAGTCAAGTACCACCAGAAGGAGATAGAGATGCCCTCCGAGGATGGCCTGGTGGAGGATGCGTGGACGGACATGGCGGAGGCGCCCGACCTGAAGAGTAGGAAGGACGCCCAGTCATGGGAGGAGAGAATGTCGCAAATGCGGGCGGATTGGAAAGGGAGTCAGGAAGATCTCAAGTGCCTTCAGGAGGTGATGGCCAAGGAAAAGGAGATCTTTGATCCGCCTAGACCGGGCACGGTCAAGCATTTTGAGGCTCATCTCAGGAAGATACCGGGGATGAATATCACGCATGCCTCTAGGAGGTCTATCTGGCCGCAGGGAGAGCATTGTCCAGGAGAAGGCAGAGGAGCTACAGGCTGACGATTTCACGGAGTTTTCGGACTCCCCGATTTCGTCTCATGTGCGCATGGTTCCGAAGCCGGATGGGGCACTGAGATTTTGTATGAATTACTATCGGGCGAACAAGATCATCGAGGGTGAGCGGTACCCGCTGCCTAAGATCGATGATTGTATGCGCAAGTCAAAACACGCGAAATATTACTCGGTGTTGGATTTGAAAAATGGGTTCTGGAAGATCCCGCTCAGTAGGAAGAGCAGATGGCTTACTGCGTTTGTGGTGGGCATGACGCTATGCCAGTGGAAGGTATGGCCGATGGGTCTGAGGAACTCGCCGGGCATATTTCAAGCAGCAATGCAGAAGATGTTGGGTCGGCAGTTTGAGGATGGAAGGGCAGGTGGGTTCATGGAGAAGTATGGGCAGAAAGCGGAGGATTATGCTTTCTGTTACATAGATGATATTATCATATACTCCAATACCATGGAGGAACATCTAGCCCACATCCAGGCCTAGGATGTTTTCCGACGGGTGAGAGAGTTTGGTCTCAAGGTGAACATGGCCAAGTGCCAGTTTGCCACCCGACATGTTACGTACCTGGGATATAATATCTCGAACGTGACGGTAGCGATCGCGGCGAAAAAGAGGGAGGCGGTGGAGGGTATTAAGCGGCCTCAGACGCGGTCGGAGCTGTTCTCCTTCATTGCGTCGGCGCAATATTATAGTCAGTTCTTTCCGACTTGGTCGGAGACGGTTAGGCCGCTGCGGGAACTGTACTTGAAAGGCGATATGCGGGAATGGACGCCTAAGCAGGAGGAGACGTTCGAGTTCATTAAGAAAATGTTAGCTCGTGATCCCAAGTTCAATAATGATTGCATTTTGATGATGCTGGATGAATAAACAGTATGTGCTGGACACCGATGCGTCTAAGTACGCGATCGGGGCGGTCCTACAGCAGTACGATAGTAACGGGGTCCTGAGGCCGATCATGTATTTGAGCCGGAAGCTCCGGAAGCTCAATAAGGCCGAGCACTACTGTACAAGGCAGAGCGAAGCCTTCAAAGTTGGCGGTGGTTTGGTCGTTTATAAGGCTCGGGATATACTTATTGGGGTCACGGGATATTGTAGTAAGGACGGATCATCAGAACCTTCTATGGTTAATGACGAATGACTGCACGGGCCAGTTGGCCAGATGGCAGGCCTTGCTATCGTGTTATGACTTCACCGTCAAATATCTGCCCGGCAAGAAGAATATTGTCGCCAACTCATTGTCAAGGGTCAATTACTCAACGCCTGCCCATCCGCATGTTTGGCTGCTATGCAGCAGATGGACGAATTTGAGGACTTGGCGTTGAGGAAAGACATGAAGGACGTCTTGCCGGCAAACATGATCTTCTATGCCAATAAGGCTCACCCGGGGTCTAACCGGAAGGAGCCTAAGCTGGTGGAGGCTAAGAGGGCGGAATACAGGAGGCCTAGGGTCATGAAGTCTCAGTTGGAACGGGAGGTAGGCCGAGCGGAGTGCTGTGAGAAGCACTTTGCGGAGGAGGCCGTGCAACACCTTCAGGAATACGAGGCCGATAATTATAAGGCAGCGATTCGGGATGATGATAAGGCGGAACATGAGTGCTACTGCTGCCAAGCGCATGCGGCACCGGCCGTCCGAACCTACGTGGAAGACCCGGGCGTGGAGACGGCTCTGGAGCCGGAGGAGACCTCAGTCGAGCCGGTGGGGGCTTCGGAGGGGGCGGGGCCGGATTCTATGGCCAGGTTTAATGAGGGAGTCCAGGTAGAGGACGGTACAGTGCGCATCGCGTTGGTAGAGGCTTGGAGACAATGCCAGAGTGCTGATGAGGAGTACAAGGATTTGATCCGGTAGTTCTTGGCAGAGGACGAGCTGTTGCTGACGGACAAAATCCGGACACAGCAGAAGACTCTGGCATGGCGAGATGGCATTGCACTGGAAAGGGCTTTATCAGGTAGTGCAACAGACAGGGCCTTTAACTATCGGATTAGAGGCAGGGGGAGAACAAAATTGCGAATGGTCGACGCCTCATCAAGTACGATCCGTTCCTAATGGAGAACGAGACGCTCCAAGAAGCGCTGGTTAGGGAAAAGGGGAGTTTCAGGACCCTCCTAAGTTGGGGACGAATAAGGAACCCGATGGTGGTAAAACCGGGGACCGGCAGGGCCAGGGGGGGGGGGGGGAACAGGCATGGAGCTCCGAGGAGGGCGCGGGCCGGATAAACCCCAAGAAGCCCGAGGCAGGGGAGAAGGGGTCAGAAACAAGTCGCAGGCCACCCACGGAGGCGACCAAGAGGGCGGCGGATAATGATCTGATCTAATCTGAGCCGGGAAGTCGGCCGGTTAAGCGTAGGACGACGGATGTGCAGGCCGATCGCGAGCCGGAGGGGCCGGTTGGACCCTCGCAGGTGGAAGTCCAGCACAAGTTGTAAAAGGAAGGTACAAGGTACTGGGGATGACGTGGGAGTTGGATCAGTTCTATCTGGTCAGGCCCCCAACCAGATTTGTTACAAAAGGAGACAAGGACGTCCTCTTTGCGATGAAGGTGGTGGGACGGGTTAAGGATGCGAAAAAGACTCGATCATCGGACAGTGCACTTAGGAACGTTCCACCTATGCTACAGTTTTACCGGTCTTGGGATAAGGATACGGTTGAAAGCCGGATGCACCGTGAGTATGTCCCGGTGTGGTGGGACTCTGCAAACAGGGAAGTTTGGGATGCTACGATAGATCCGGCTACACGGAAGTGTGACAAGGATCACGAGGCATGGACTATTTCGGCGTGGCCGAGGGGGGTGTTGGATTACCCCTTCTAGTTACATGACGGACTTTTAAGATTTGGACTTTGCGATTCGGTCGATTCGGATCTCGGGGCCAAGGAACCATTCACAATTTTGACGGATTAGACAGGGTCTGGTTGGTGGTCGATCGGACTATGGGACTGTGACTTCGAGAAATCGCGCGCGTAGGGTTGAGGACGTGGACTTTCCGAGTGTTTTTGCACGATTTTTGGGCAACATTACGTCTAGGAACTTAGCCCACATGAAGCACAAGCCTTTAATCTGTTGGATGGCTCTTGGTAAGATTTGATCGAGGGTCGAGCATGGATAGCTCTTGGGATGGTGGACAATCGGCTGGGTTTCCCCTGATAAGCCGGTACTGACGAGATTATACGTAGATGTTACAGTAGTTTCAGTTGGTATTACTCCAGGAATTGAGATCGAGCGATCTCAAAGGAGGGGGAAGGGGTGCTATGTAACACCCACGGTATACTAAATGGTTATTACGCTATTGGCTTTTACGGGAATTCACTCGTGGAAGTGATTCCTTGTTATTAAATGTATTTTAAGATGAATTCTTATTACATTTCCGGTATTGAAGAATACTTCCGGTTTTAATGTTGTACAATATTAGGATAAAGGGGTATGGGGGAAAAGCCGCTTGGAAGCTTAAATCCCATAGGGCCTTAAATCCTATATTTTATTAATTCACTTAACCGTGTACCGGAGTAGTGAAGGTTATTAGGATGTAAATTACACAAAGCTGTGGCATCCTTATTGATTAACCTCCCACATTAATAGCGTTGACCCGAACCTTTTGTAGCAAATGTAGTAACCATTTGAAGTTAGGGAAAATTTACAAGGAAATTCCGTGAAATTTGGCAGTGTTCCCGTGACTGGGGTTGTTGTTTACTACGGGTATGTTTTGGCATTTGTGCAGGTTACGGATGTAACGCATCGTGTCAGTTGACCCGTGTCAAAGGGACACTCCGTTTTTAACGGGTTTTCCCTCTGGCTTGTTGTTTGGGTTCAATTATGGCTTCCCTTTCCATTACAGAAGTGGAGGTTAGCCTTGAACCAGTTGTGTTCATAATTAAATTCTCTTTCTGTTGAGCTCGTAAGGGTAGACCAAGTGTCTTGTTACATGTATGTATGTATGTATGTATGCATGTATGTATGCATGTATGTATGCATGTTTGTATCTATGTTTGTCTGTGTGTGGGGGACTGTGTGGGGGAGGGAAGCATGTTTTGGCTTACACTGGTGCAATGCTTAGTATGTCTCGGGTTTGTGGTCCGCATCATATGGGCTACATGCCCGAGGCATGCTAAGCTCATTCTCCAGTTTGAGCCTTATGTGCATCCTTCCCTCCATGAGTTCTCATAATCACTAGGGGGGTTATAGGAAGCCGAGCAATTTACAGCTTGGTGCATTTAGACCATGATATGACCAGCTTCTTACCAGGTCCTGTGATATGCTCATCCTCAGCCTTACTGTGTATGCTATTGCATCTTTCTTTCCCCATATAATGTCTCTCGACAGTGTGTGTTGTATTGGCTTTTGTCTGCCCTTACTTATACTAATCTGTTTGTTTCCCTTTTGATTTTTAGTTTATATTTTTTTCTCAGTTTCATCTTTTGTTTTTTATTTTGACGCCAGTTTAATCACAATCATTAAAGATTCCAAGTGACTGAAAAAAAAAAAAAAAAAAAAAAAAAAAAAAAAAAAAAAAAAACCTTTCCTCATATGTCTCCTCGTGCTTTTTGTTTCTTTCAGTCTTTGCCTGCGTCTGTATTTCTTTGCTATTGCTTTTGTTTTTATTAGCATATATTTTATCTCTGTTTGCTCTCTTTTCTACTCTGACTCATTTTAATATTGAGTTTACTACAAGTTCAACATATAAGTCTTGACTAGCCTCCTGTGAGGAAATTACCAACCGGCATTCAATTGAATACACACACTGCTGTCAATTGATCTCAAAATACTTCCGAGATCAGGAAAGGTACCAAAAAGACGCTGTGTTGGTCAATTCCAGTTTATTTAGTACTCTTACTTGACAGACTACTTGTCCCTTGCGAAACTGACAATATGCAAATTCTGAGAACTAAAGAGAATATTTCAAGCGAGCACGAGTTGTGTAGCGGTTGAGTCAGTGTTCAAGTCAGTCTGGAAAAAATAAAGTAAAAAGGGTGAATCTGCCACTTTGACTGGTGTGTTGCCTATTTTACCTATCAAAAATTATTTCATATGACTGGGAACCGGAAAAAGCGGTCTAGGGAAATAAAATGTAGATATGGGGGGAAAATGCAATAGTCACGGTTAACATTTTCTAAAAAGCTAACCGGTAAAGGGACTGAAATAAATTGATCTGTTAACAGCAGTTGAAAACGTAACAACTACAAGTTATAACAGTTGATAAATAACCGGAAAAATAAAGTAACGAAGCTAAAAATAGAAGTGTAAACTTGAAGTAAAAACCGTCCTTGAAATATGTTTAACACAATATTAGTAATTCGGTCTGGTACGGTATTCATTCCGATAAACACACTAAGAATTAAAATTCTAAGTTTGGAGAAGAGAAAAAAAAAAAAAAAAAAACTTAATTGCCTGCGTCTGTTTGTTTTCTTTGCTATTGCTTTTGTTTTGATTAGCCTATATTTTATTAATACCTCTGTTTTACTCTCCTTTCTTCTCTATCTCATTTTATTTTTTAGTTTACTACAAGTTCAACACACTAATGATTAAAATTCTAAGTGGTGAAAAAAAATGCTCTCCTTTCTTCTCTGTCTCATTTTATTTTTGAGTTTACTACAAGTTCAACACAATAATGATTAAAATTCTAAGTGGTGAAAAAAAACATATATTTTCCTCTGTTTGCTCTCCTTTCTACTCTGTTTCATTTTATTATTGAATTTACTACAAGTTCAACACAGTAATGATTAAAATTCTAAGTGGTGAAAAAAAAACTGTTTTCTCTATTTCAAGTTCTACTCTGACTCATTTTGATATTGAGTTTACAACACACTAAATGTTACAATTTTAAGTTTGGAATAATAATAATAATAATAATAATAATAATAATTATTATTATTATTATTATTAAAGATTTCAAGCAAGTGACTGAAAAAACTTGAAAAAAACCATTATATGGCCAGCTTCTTGATAGTATTAATACCTGCGATATATTCATATCGATCTTCTACTATTTGAGCCTTTGGCGCGGCATGTTTCATCCTTCCTCATATGTCTCCTCGTGCTCTTTGTTTCTTTACCTGCGTCTGTATTTCTTTGCTATATCAGACTGAGCACTTTAACGACCGGCCAAAACCACTACCGTTGACATTTTACTGTTTTTGACCAATCCGTTAGATTCTCCTCTGCACGACGTTTCGACTTCACTAACCAGCTTTCGATTTCGTCCAGGAATGACTTCAAACGATTTAATCAAAGTTTTAACAGCAAATGCAATTTTTCCCTTCTCTGCTGCCTTTTTCCCGTGATATGCCGAAAACCGCAAAATCGGTGAATTTTGGGGAACACAATCAAGAGAACACGAAAATGATATTTGCCGTGCACTGCGTGCACAGCCATTAGGCTCAGAAAGACTTTCCCAAATGAAAGTTCAGGACTTCCACTTGAACACCAATGACTTGAACTTGAAGCCACCTTCAAGTACTTTGCACATTTAACTTCAAGTGTCGCCTAACAGCTACTCACAATCTACGTTCACCCAAGATCGTACTTTGCAAACCAAGTCTGCAAACCAGTAGAAATCAACGTAAATAAACGAAGTGACCTCTCAGCTATTTACTGGTATTAGTATTTCACCTACTCTTAGGAGTTAGGGCTGTTTGCAGCCATAGAGTCTTTTAATAAGAGTTCGTTCTGTATTTATCCGTTGGATTGTATCCAAACTCACAATTCGAATTTTCCTTTCAAGTGGAAACTGTACACACGAGTTTTGCGTGCTCTGTCGACAGATCGATTTGAAAGCACCTACAAGGAAGGTACTACTCAACGAACGTGGAAGATCAGAGGTCATCAAAAACCACATATGTGGGACAGATCGTTCACCTGTCTTTGCATTTTTGTGTCGTATTTCTGTTCTTCCACACTCTATGCAGTCGACCAACACAGTATGTGTTTGATTTTTGTTTGTGTTAGGGTCACCCCCTTATCACCCAGCACGATCATCCTCTTTGCTGCTCATCGTGCTCTACAAGTGTACCAACGCTACCTGGCCTACCCTGGCGACGTGGAACGATCCCCTGTCGCGTATCCGCGAGCACAAGAGGAAATGCTTGGACCCTTTTACCATACTGGGCGTCTACCATGGTCTTCTGCCCTCCGATAAGAAGTTTCTGAAAGAAGTGGAGGAAGGTAAGTCTACTCCTCTCACTACGGGCCTCTCGTGGACGCAATCAACGCAGTTCAAAGAGGATTTATTCACCAACGACTCTGGCGAATACAGGAACGTTCTACTCAAGGCAATCACAGACAAGCAAACAAATTTGCTCCATCTACCGTCCCTCACGCTGATGTGCAATCCCAACGTGACGGCCCACGACATCTACCAGGAGTATTTGGGACCTACAGGCTTTGCAGCTCAACAGGAGGCTCTCTGGAACCAACTGGGTACTCTCATCCCTCTCGAGGTGTATGTCAATCATTTACCTATTTCGACGTCGATGCCTGGGGCACCTGGATCACTTCATGGATTGGTATTTCAAGCCCCGGCAAGACCCCAGTTACCCCTGATTGGTTTGACGCCAGCAATAGCCCTGGGAAGTATTCCTCCGGGACTTGCACCGCTGACTCACCCATCAACGAGCCCCACTGCGACTACTGCACCATCAACGGCTGCAACATCGCCCCCCGTAGCTACCCCATCGTTGGCCTTTACTCCAGTTACGATGCCTGCGGGTGCAACAGCATTGGCCCCCATTGGTAGGGTACCTCCTATCACCCCTGTCGGTCCGTTTGCCCACCCTGGAAATCTAGCAAGTGGAGCGACACCCCTACCACAACGTGTACCGCATCCATCCCTGGCATCCATCGTGGCATCTCGCCCACCTGTCCCATTGGTGAATCGAGCACTGTCAATGACTGACCCAGCTTTCACGTCACCATTTCGACCGATAATTGGCTCCGTTGGACCCAGACCGGCCTTTGCTCCATTGACAGCAACTCCGACTGATTCGTCAGGTTCAACCCCCGCTACATTGACGCCGGCACGCCCAACGCCTCGCATTTCGCTGGGTACAACAATGCAAGGTAGTAGAATCACACTGAGCCCTCTCTTCTTCGTTGCGGAAGAAGCTTACCAGACCCTGCTCGCCGGCAGTACGAACCCTCCTGTGAAGGACCAAGGTGGAGCCCCTGTGACGGCAACAACCGGTAATGCAACAGTGGTGACTCCGGCTCCCGCAAGCTCGTCATCAAGCTCATCTTCAAGCACTGCATCGAGCTCAACATCGAGCTCGCCTGCAGGTTCGTCACCTGATCCATCGTCCGGTACGACGATTGCGACTCAGCCACCGGCCCCTTCGACGGAGGACGGCCCTCCGGGGACGGCTACACCATCTACGCCATCGTCCGGGAATGAATCCTCGTCAGCATCGTCGACAACAAGAATCCTGCGATCGTCCACCTTTGCAGGTATTCCACCCCGCTCGCTACACATGATGGCCCGAGTTCGATCCCTTTTCGTGATGACTCGCCCGACCACCGCGCCGGGACATGACGTTGCTACACAAGCCCGCGAACTTTCATTCAACCTACAGTTGAACAACTTGTCAATGCTGTTGGCATGCAACCGCATCATCGATACGGTGAACAAGTGGGGAGACAAGACTGCAATGGCACTCATGGACGCATACTGGACTCGGTACATTCGTGTCACTGACGAACGCACTCGCGTCTGGAGCATCATTCCGTTCATGCTAATGGAATATTTCATGGAGCTGTTCACGGGACGACTAGACAAGGGAGACACGAAGCGACCAGCTCTGCAAGCCCTTAAACTTCGACGCTTCAAGAAGGAAAGCCTCGCAGGATATGTAAATCGTTGCATCACAAGCTACGAGACGGCCCATGCAGCTGGCTACCAGACAGCCGACTTCAATCAAGTCCGCGATGTGTCTCGGATGCTTACGCCCATGCAACGAGAGCGATGGACCCTATACGCCACCGAGATATTTAAAGCAATTGGTGTCGCATGGCCCCGCGATCTCGCCGACCTTCTGCCCTGGACCAACTCCCTTGATCTTCATTGCACGGAAGAATATTGGCCCTGGATGGAAAGTACTACGAAGCCCTCCTCGGCCGCCACATACAAGCGACTACGGGAGCGCCCTCCTCGTCCGACGCCTTTCACCCTCTCCCGTGATTCAACCGTCAGAGTCGACACTCGTCAGAAGAAACCGCGTAGGACGCAGCAGGAAAACAGGGAGAACAAACGCCCTCCTCGTCAGAAGCGCAAGGCTGACGCCATGTCGATGGCTCAACCGGCTGCATCGCCGGATCGTGGACGCCCCAACAAGCGGACTAAGACTGACAAGCCAGCCCCGACTACGAAGAAGACTGCAACACGCCCACCCTTTACCAAGGCGAATGCGATTGCCATCCCTTCGAAGAAATCGTCGATGGTTACTACCGCCACCGAGTCCGCCCCGACCTCGCCAAAGCGTTCACCCTTCACCGGGACTCCATGTTCCTACTGCAAGGAACATAACCAGTTCCTCAAGCCGAATCAGATCCCGAAGCATTCGCTTGAACAATGCAAGCTGCGACAACAGCGTTGCCAGGACGAAGGCAAGCATTGCAATTGGAAGCCATCTTCGGCCGCCACGCGGAAGCAGCCACGGGCTTCCACAAGACGACGCGCGCGGCGTCTCAGGAGTCACGACGTCTACTCCGCATTTTTACAACCCCGACCGTCGTCTGCGGGAATGTATACGTGCGCAAACGATTGCGCCCGTCCCCGGAAGAAGACATCATCGGTAAGACTACATGCGTTCTGGACTCGGCCTGCAACTGCAAAGGCGTAGCCCTCCTCGACTGGGTAATACACCAAGGACTTGAGATCGTGTCGCTCCCACCCGTCGACGCACGCTCATCTGTGGGTGTTGAAGCCACTCTTTCTGAAGGCATTGAACTATTCGTTTCGGCCACCCCGACGTCTCCGCTTCATGCCATCACGATTTACATCTCGAGCCATCTCCCCGACGGTATGAACTTGCTTCTCGCCAACGAGGTCTCGGCCCAGCTTAACCTCTCCATTGACAGGATAAACAACAAGTTTCGACACAAGTTTGGATTTTTTATGAATATAAAAAAACACTTGTTTTATTGAAAAAATCAAAGATTATGATGTGTTGAAACATAATCAATAAATTTTGTTGAATTTTTTTTGAATTTTTGAATTTTCTAGCCGTTAAACGGTCGGTCACAGATTTCTATCTCCCGTTTATCTCCCCCAATCTCCTGACTAGTTCTTGCTTGGTTTTTCACACCAAATCATACATATATTCTTTATTTTTATACATTATAATGATTTTTTTCAATTTTATCTAAAAAATTCAAAATTTGAATGTTGGGTAACCGTTAACTGTTTTTTTCAAGTCTATTATTACTGTCACGAGTAGAAGGATGAAAAGACTTGAAGCAGACAGATATACTTTGATTTTATTGAAAACATAAAAGATTAGGGTAGATTTTGATGATTTCAATCACTTTTGTTGAAATTTTTTTGAATTTTCAAATTTTCTAACTGTTAAAAGGTCAGTTACCTGGTTTAGTCTACAATTTATCTCCCATACTTTCCCGACTCGTTCTTGCTTGTTTTTTCCCATAAAATCATATTCATATATATTTTAAATTGATAAACTATAATAATTTTATTATATTTTGTTAAAAAATTTAAAATTTGAATATTTTGTAACTGTTAAGTATTGTTTACGGAAGGAATATTTTTGTAACCGTGCCTTTCAAGTTGCAAGTGTAACATACCACCGGCACACCAGACCATATATCTGAAATTGATTTTTTCCAATACTATTAATAGTTATACTATATTTATGATTCAAAAACGTTTAATTTAAAATAATTAAACAAGCAACCAGTTGGTTGGCATTCTTATACATAGTATATACATGTATATATACACAAATATATATGATCCGGTGATGTTCAATGGATATGGTGGCAACCATGCTTTTTCTGTTTCTTGTGTTTCTTGCGCTTATCAACAGCTGGGCTTTGAAGCTTCATGCAATTATTATCATCGGATTCTTCATCACTGCAAGCAGAAGAATCAGACTCGCTTTCGCTGTGGCGTTGTCTTTTGCCGGAACCTGAATAATCAATTGCATGAGAAAGAATGACAGCAAACAAAAACATTTTCCTGCCCAAGCTAGATTCATTTGTTTCGCCACTTTCAACTTAGCCTTGAGCGAGAGGACTTCCTTATCTTTCTCCTTCATTGCAACCTGTGAAGTCTCAAGCATTTCCTTAGCAGTGTCACGTTCAGCAGTCAAGGTCACTACTTCCTGCTGCAGTTGCTTGACTGTCTTGTTGGCGTCCTTCAACTGCTTTGCAAAACACTCAAAAAGTCAACCATGCCAGAAAACAAATAAATTACCTCCTTTTCCACTTTTTTTTTCAGCAGATGCAACCTTTTTATCACTTACAACATGGTTTTTGAGCTACAGAGAATGAAACGTTCACAACGATTGCATGATTATGATAAAAAATGAAATACCCTTTGTTCGCTTTTGATCTTGGCCTTCAGCTCACTCATTGCCTTTGCAGTCGCCTTTGCGCTTTCCTCGTGCTCAGTGACTTCATTCTCAAGCGTAGCCAACTGAACGCTTTCGTCAAGAAAAGCTTTCTTGTGTCGTTCCCTCTCCTTCTCTGCAGCAGTTAACTTGGACTCTGCAGCAGTTAACTTGGTCTTCAAAGTCACGATGTCTTGATCCTTTTTGACCACCTTGTCCTCTGCAGCAGCCACCTGCTTTTGGTACTTGTCCCTCTCCGTCGTCAATTTCGACCCGGTTTCATCAAGACATTGCTTCAATGCCGCCAACTGAGCCTTGAGTTGTACTACTTCCTGAGAAGCCAGCTTTGAAGATGGTAACTGTTGATTGGTGGAAGCTGAAGCTGATTCAGACATTGGCTTGTCATTCAATAGTTATTGAGCTTGCTCAGCTCCCACAGGCTTATGATGTTCCCGCCAATTCTTCACGACTCGAGCAATGACAGTCAGCTGCCTCTCTTTTATCTTAGGATTTGCATCCGTCCACTCTTTCGCTTCCAGTAATGCATTCAATAGCTGTTGCACGGATTCAGGAAACACGGAGTGAATATAGTCCTTGGTGCAGGTTGAAACATCAATAAAACCAGGCTGACTAACGAAAGCAAAGACGATGTATTCAAACGATCTGTTTTCCTCGACGTGCTTGACAACCGCCAAAAGCCTGGCAGCCACGGGAAGGGTGTCAGGTTGCTTGAAGACATCCAGAATAGAGTGATGACGCTTGCGTGGGAAGACAATTCACATCCACCAATCCAGTGGTGCCCACTGACCATCGAAATGGAAACCTCGCAAAAGCAAATGGCGCGGGACATCGGTGAGTTGACAACCAAAAGGGCTAGCACCTTCCTCGCCAAAACCCCAACTTCTTTTGGGGTGATGCCACGCGTCGGAGGATGTAGGGGTGCATCTCACCACCTGGTAAAATTAAAAAAAAAAAAAAAAAAAAAAAAAATCATTATCATTCAAACACGCGTTCGAAAGCAGATACCAAGATAAACATACCTCCAGTGCTAGCCACTTTTTGCCATTTACTACCACCGTAGTTCGCTCTTCTAAATGAAAAAAGACACCATTGAGGTTGTAGACACCTTCAATCTTCTCCTTCCGTTCGTTGAAGGCGCACACCAGGGCCAGCTCCCCAGGAAGACAAGCGCAACGAAGGCGCAACCGAGACCGAAATTCCTCAGGAGCTTCCTCCTGTGCAACTTCACGATTGTTTTCGTTGACAAGAGGAGAGGTGGTGGCTGCGGCCAGACTTGGCTGCCAAAAGGCGCCAACAGGTGTCTTGTCGATGCCGACTTCCCACTCCACAGGAGCTGACACAACAAAAAGCAACAAAAAAAAAAACAACCAATGTATGTGTGACACATATCTGCGATAGATTTCAGTACCTCCGACTGAAATACTTGGAGTATTCGAGTCCGCAGACATGAGAGGTAGGTTGGAGGTTGTTGGGATATAAATGGGAGATACTTTCTTGACAACTCTACAACTCGTCAACGAATCGTTTTTATTGCGCGTCGAAGTTGCAAAAAATGACGTACTTTACGTGTTTTTTCCAGCATCAGCCGGTCCACCCTGCTCTTCAAAAAAAAACACTTCCTGTCTCCCGTCAAAAAAACTGTCTCCCGTTTTGTCTCCCGTCAAAAAAAACTTTCTCCCGTTTTGTCTCCGTCGAAAACCGCTATCTCCCTCAGACACAAGCTGTCTCCATCTTTCCAAACTTGTCACAGTTATGTTTGCCTAATCTGCTCTTGCAAACAAACTCACACGTGGATGTAACTATGTGTTCCTGTCTTCACAACTTCTCACCTTTTTTTCTTGCTTTTCATCTTCTCTTGCCTTTTTTTTGTTGTGAAGGAACACATGGTCAAGCAACTGAAGGAAGTCCAAAAGGCTATCAAACGCCGTGCGCAACAGCTCGAGTACGAGCGTATGGTGAGTTAATCATTTGCTTGTACCTGAGTCCTTTTCTTGTCAGGCTTTATTATTTTTTGTGTGCTTATTTTCACAGGCTGCAGCTGCTTTGGAAGCACTGCGGAACAAGCGACCTCGCGGCTCGTCTCCTGCTTCTTCTTCTTTTTCTTCTTCTCCTTCTTCTTCTTCTTCTTCTTCTTCTTCTTCTTCTTCTTCTTCTTCTTCTTCTTCTTCTTCTTCTTCTTCTTCTTCTTCTTCTTCTTCTTCTTCTTCTTCTTCTTCTTCTTCTTCTGCTTCTTCTTCTTCTTCTCCTTCTCCTCCTCCTCCTCCTCCTTCTCCTCCTCCTCCTCCTTCTTCTTCTTCTTCTTCTTCTTCTTCTTCTTCTTCTTCTTCTTCTTCTTCTTCATGCTTCTCCTTTGCTATCCCAGAAGATGCAAGAGACTGCATTCACGTGGCTTTTTCTCCAGAGGACAGAGAGGAGATGCGCCCTCCTCCTCGCCCTAATAGCAAGTGGAGTGCAGTGGACTCTCTCTTGGCCTCTTTGGGCCCAGGCACCTTCAACCGTCTCTACGGCGACCCAGGCGATCCGTTTGTTGAGCTGGCCAAGTGGGGGTTTGCTTTGGTCGTTAGTTTACTGGAGGACATTGAAGGCATACCCGTCGTCACACCCGCTACTGTTCCGCCCACGTACGTTCCATTCTTGGAGAAGTGCAAGCCCTGTTTAAGTTGTCAGAGATATCTGCGTCGTGGTTGAAAATGAAGGAGTCTTGTCTGCGCTCTTTCACTGGCCTGTCATTTGAGAGTACCCCTGTCGAGTACGATCCTATTGCTCTTTTCCTTGGCATGGATTCCCTTGGCATAATTTCCTACCTTGAGAAGAATCACCCTACCCACGATCGAAGGATCAAGAGCGGGCACCAGTTTGTGCAATATATTACGGACGGGAAGGTGTACGAGAATTATTGTGCCAGCTATTTTTCTTTTGTATTGCCAGCAATAGCAACCGCAATCAGAACGGGGGAGGCATTTACGCATGAGCCAAAGCATAAGATGCATCGCACACAGGATCAGCTGCGTAGGGCGTACGAAGCAGGGGACGACGACGTATGGATGTGTGAAAATTGCATGCCGCCTTCTTATCACGTGCAGCGGTTGAATGGTCGCGGGGTATCACATACGTGTTCAGGGGTGAGGTCCTTGGCTGGCGGTCCAATCCGAATGGAGTTGAAGCCCAAGGCAGTTCAGTTCCAGATCAGCCCCAGCTTCAGCGAGCAGCCTTTTCGTTTAAAGAAGAATGCTGAGTTTTTTTCTGATTACCAGAAGCTTCTCGGCGATTGGCATGATTTCCAGTGTTGCTTTTTGAGTTACGTACGCAAAAGGCTTCGGGTTCTCCCTTCATCATGCGTCTGTCCAGGGGTTGAATGCAAGCATGAGTGCGAGTCCTTCAGGTTTTTTTTTTTTTTTTTTTTTTTTTTTTTTTTTTTTTTTCTGTTTCTTGTGTTTTTAAGCCGCTTATTATTATTATTATCATTATTATTATTACTTGATCATTTGTCTTGATTACGGCCAGTTGCGGCCACCAATTTTTAAGCTACAAGTTTGAGTTACGATTTTTTTGTCGTGCCTCAAGGTTGTAGCTCAGTTAACCAGTCGGGCAAGCATTAAGCTGTGTGCATTTTGATGTATGTAATGTTGATAATAATATTGATATAATCTCTTTCATTTCAATTGGGATATATTAGTGTTAATATTAATATTAATATACTCAGGACGCCTGCAAGAAGTCACGCCCAAAGCGGGTCTAGTTTTCCCGAGCTCCGGACCTTTTGGAGCAAACAGATTAGTCAGTTCCTTCTCTTCCCTGCGTCCCAGCTGAAGCAGATAGTTGTTCCACCGCCTCGTTCCGAATGGACACGTTTCCACAAACAGTTGTGGATCGAGCATCGTGACACAAAACTGTGGAACAAGTGTCCCATTTGTGGTGACCATTGTAACAAAATTAAACACTTGGCTGAATTACAAAAGAAAGAGCAAGAGCTTCATCGCCAAAACAGAGCGCTTCCAGAGGAAGCTGAGAGTGAAAAAAATCAGTTATTGGATGACTTGAAAAAAGCTAAACATCATTTTCTGGCCAAAGAAAATTCTCATTTCTTTGATGAAGACATAGAAGCAGCTAGGAATGATCTTTCCCTCGTCGTTGTTGTAATGGATTTTTCCAGAATGAGTGTAGGGGGGGGGGGGGGAAGACTGAAGATGTTAATGATAATATCTCGGTATTAATGATGGGTGATGGGTTGGGAGGAATCAGAAGACTTTATGTTGACATACTCCCGCACAAAGATGAAAAAGAAGGAAATGATGACTACTTCTTTTTTAGGCAGTCTTTTTCTGATGTTTTGGAAAGGAAGGTGAGGAAGTTGTACGGGGGCCGGTTGACTAAGTTGCGACTTTGGTCGGATGGAAGTAGGAAACATTATAAACAAAGACATTCCTTAGCCGAGTTCAGTCTTATCCTGATCAAACATCAATGACTGACTTCGGCTGAGTGGAATTTTTGGGCCTCGTATCATGGAAAGGGGCTTTGTGATTCTCATGCAGGTAAGATAGCGCAGATGGTATCATATATGGCTTTCCATGATAACTGGATCTGGACAACTTCCAGAGATCTTGCGTGGCTTATCAGAACACATCTTTCTAACTCTGAGCCTATGGTTTTTCGGGGGCTAATTGATAGAAATCCCAATTTAAAGCACAACGTGGTTGGTATTGATAAGCTTTATCAATATCGCTACTTTGAAGCAACTCAGGTTGCAGGAAAGCTTCTCCTCAGAACTTTCCGAAATAAACCTGCAGTACAGTTTCGTTTCAAGGAGGACAAGGGAAATGGAAGGTTGTGGTGGCCACCTGAGCTAGGGCCACGTCCAACAGTGAGGGCAAGGCTTGTTCCTGATTCTCCTCCTCACAATCAAAGGCGCAGACAAGAGAGACAGCGTCGTCGTAGATAGAATTAATAAAGGCTATTTTTTTACACAATCACTGTTTTATTAATAATAATAATATAAAAGCAAGTAACCGTTAACTAACATTTAAATTTTGAATTTTTTGAAAATAAAATATGATAAAATTATTATACTTTATAAAAGTAAAAAACATTACTTGAATAAAAACCGCAAGTATTTGTGTTACACTTGCAACTTGAAAGTCACGGTTACAAAATATTCCTTCCGTAAACAATACTTAACAGTTACCAAATATTCAAATTTTGAATTTTTTAACAAAATATAATAAAATTATTATAGTTTATCAATTTAAAATATATATGAATATGATTTTATGGGAAAAAACAAGCAAGAACGAGTCGGGAAAGTATGGGAGATAAATTGTAGACTAAACCAGGTAACTGACCTTTTAACGGTTAGAAAATTTGAAAATAAAAAATTTCAACAAAAGTGATTGAAATCATCAAAATCTACCCTAATCTTTTATGTTTTCAATAAAATCAAAGTATGTCTGTCTGCTTCAAGTCTTTTCATCCTTCTATTCGTGACAGTAATAATAGACTTGAAAAAAACATTTAACGGTTACCCAACATTCAAATTTTGAATTTTTTAGATAAAATTGAAAAAAATCATTATAATGTATAAAAATAAAGAATATATGTATGATTTGGTGTGAAAAACCAAGCAAGAACTAGTCAGGAGATTGGGGGAGATAAACGGGAGATAGAAATCTGTGACCGACCGTTTAACGGCTAGAAAATTCAAAAATTCAAAAAAAATTCAACAAAATTTATTGATTATGTTTCAACACATCATAATCTTTGATTTTTTCAATAAAACAAGTGTTTTTTTATATTCATAAAAAATCCAAACTTGTGTCGAAACTTGTTGTGTTTATCCTGTCTTGACAATGACGACGCGCAAGCAATTCGATCCACGGACTACATGCCCCTGAAGCCGCCTTCCAAGCAGATCGTCTACGAGACTGAGTTCCATCTCTTCAATACGCCACTTCAAGTCGGTGACCTACAACTTGCTACGGTTAGCTACGACTTTCGCCCTACAACGTTGGCGAAAGAGACGTCCTACCCGATAGTCAAATTCAACAAAATCATCGACCGCCGCCCTTACTTCAGCTCCCTTCGAACTTCCACGACCTTCTGTCTACTTCTAACGCCCACCTCTATGGCCGCCAAGTCAACCTGTTCATGTCTTCACTTAAAAGAAAACCTTGCGACGGCAACGTCGGATGGCCGGTTTGCAATGAAGAAGAGGATGAAGACGAAGAGGCCGACGAGGAGGTCGAGGAGAAAGATGAAGAAGCAGACGAAGAAGACGAAGAAGAAGTTGAACTGGAAGTCGAAGTGGTCGAAAACGAGAGCGAAAAGGACAGCGAGAGCCAAGCCAGCCATCCTACGCCCTCGCAAACTCAACACATCACTCATCGCGCCCGAAGCGGAAATTTGGAATCGAAAAGACCTGGTACTCCTCCTTCCAAACGACAGAAACTGGAGGCATCCTCAACTCCAGAAGAATCTCCATCTTCAGCTGCTGCGATAGCCACGTCTTCCACGAGTGGATCGGCCCAGGGATGGAAAGACACGCCTCCCTCTCAAGTGGGAAATACGCCGAATGCCTCTCAGATTGGAGTTAGCCCTTGGCGTCTATCAGCTTGGAAAAGGGAAGACGCACTGGCACGACAATACCTCGCTCAACTTCGAGGCAAGCCTTCGAATACGAGACGCTCTTTGAGCTATCGGGCATCATCATCATCATCATCATCATCATCAGCGTCATCGTCATCGTTAGTGCCACTGACACCGACTTTGACTGCGCCATCTACGGCCGCCTCTTTGGCACTCCCTCAAGCTCAGTCTTCGTCATCATCGTCGTCATCAGCACCACGAGTGGCGACCGCAGATTGTATGCCGGCAAGACCAATAAGCGATGGCCTTGCTCGTGGCCTCAAACAGAGTCAGGGATCACCAGTTCCTCGATTGCCGCTCCAGACCGAAGCACGTGCCCCGGCCCCGGATCCCGAACCCGAGGCACCCGAGCCATCCCGACTACGGATCGTCACTACTGGTGGTAGGCTGTCCCGGCTCACAAATGTGTCCCCAAATGTCGGACGCGGCCCCCTACACGAATACCCGAGCCACAGACTCATGGGATTCGAGGCACCGCCAATGACACCAAACGCCTGCCGTGCAATCGGAGATCCCTTTCAACTCCGACGAGCTGAGGTCCTGACTCCAGTCCCCACTTTACGCACGGGTCAGAACCCACAAGAGACATATAAGGAGGTCCGACCGGTACCAGACATGTGGATACCTCCAAGCTTATTCCCCAAACGTAAAGAAGAGGGCAAGGCCTCTGCTAGCGCTTCGGACGAGGACCTGTGGATCGTCAAGGAAGTATACGCGAACTACTTCCCGACCATGGGATCCGTTGCTTCGTGGGCACTTACCCCCAATGTCCACACCTCGGCTATTGGGTCCCGGAACAAACGATCACTAGCTATAGCCAAGGACTATGGCCCGACAACGTCACTCCAGTAGAAGGCGGTTGGGACCACCCTCGAGTGGAACGATCGCTGCTGCGCACTGTGGGACCTACCAAATCCCGCCACCAGAAAATGACATCCACTGGAGATGCGCGGAACAGATGGTCTTCCCGTACATGGACTACAACTTTATTGCCAACCCGCTCCTGGCGCGAACTTTCTTCCCATGGACTGCAGCACCGAACCAGGCTTCGAGTTCATCCTCCAGTTCATCTATGAGCGCCTCGTCAAGCTCGGCAGCAAGCTCATCAGCAAGCTCATCGTCGAGCACAACGTCGAGCACAACTTCGAGCACAACTTCGAGCACAACTTCAAGTTCGTCCTCGAGCTCGACATCGAGCTCGTCGTCCACTACGGCGCCTCCACGCACCCAGGAGAGTCAGATCTACATACGTACGGACCCTCGCCAGATGTATGGGAGCACCCTTGGGGTGGCTCCGATATCGAATTCGGTGACGCCACGTTCGGCCTCAGTCGTGACAAACCTACGCTCCTCATGCAACGCTACTGGCCCCCTCGCAACATGCCTCATGAGATGGACCATTCGACATTCTCCGACTTCACGTTGGGAATGGGTCTTATCGACAACGGCGCGACTGCAAGACACGGCGTCGTCAACACGGAAGCCCTCTGCCTAGTCAGAGTTTAACGCTTGCGCCAACGCCTCCTTCAGGAAGAAACGGTGGTCCAGGACGTACTAACAAAGGAGACAGTGGAAAAGATCCTCAACCATCCGAAAGGTGCAAGCACGATGCATGGATTTTTAAAATCCCCTTTCAAGGCCACCATCTTCCATTTTGGCCCGGCACATGGACGAAGTACTGCGCAACTCCTGTGTACAGCCCTCGTCGGCCGCCAAGTGGAGCCTACCGGAAACGTGGACTATTTCCACACCGGTATGGTGTATCATCCGGAGCGACCGTGGGGATACAAAGCGTCATCGTACTTGGGACTCATTGTCGGTAACACCCCGAGAACAGCACCCCTCCGAAGGTGAGTTGCTTTTCCCGTGGAGTTGCATGGAAACCCCATCTACAGGCCAATACACTATGGCTCCGGGATTTGGCACCGCATTATACCAACGCTACTCGTTCAAGTTACCAACACGAGAACGCTGTTTCGCACTTCAGCACTACTTCCACCGACTCCCTTGCATTGATCCCATATGGCTGAAGATCACTGCGACGGATTCTTACTACGACATCCAAAATGTATTAGTGCGCGAACGCAGCTACCTCTGCACGGTCGACCTCCCGCGGAACTATTTCAACCGTAGTTCCCTGTCCATTTACTACATGAATAAGCGTGACAAAGAGTTCTTCGACAATATCCTCCAACACAATTGGCAGGGATTAACGCAAGGAATAACAACCAAGGAAGGTAGATGGTCATTAGGAGGCGAAAACAACACCAACCTTACCAACTACCTTCAACAGTGCCCAAACTGGCTCGATCCACAGAACCCAGACGCCTCCCATTTATAATGGCCCACTACATTTTACTGGAAGCGATACGACAACGTGGAGTGGATTATAGCTCAAATCGCTATTTATCTTATCGCCAGCCAGACCGGCAAGCGCTTCAGCTGCGAAATCCACGTAGTCCACCACCCTGCGGGCACCTACCCTTGCGACTATGACATGGTCAACCCGTACTCGCGAGAAAAACGTTTGAAAGGTTATCTTTCTGGCGTCCCATGCATTCGCAGCCGGATGAACTTCCACCCCAATCTTGAACTTCCACCCCAATCCCCACATCCGGAGATGGGCGCCGCGGAACGCAGAATCGGCACTACCGGTGGATCAACATACAAACACGGGCCGCTGGATCAATCTGAAGGCAGCCGAAACTACAGAACGCCTCCGCAAGTTCTATTGCGAAATGAAGATGTCTCAGTCGGATCTTCAAGCCGAGGCACTTCTGAATCTGCCCCACCCGATCCACACGCTGAGTCCACTGGAAACACGCGGACACTACCGCATCGGCTTCCCCAGGGGATGTTCATCGACCCCGGAGTCGACGTGTGCATGATCCCGGATGGACAGACCGGACTACCGGGAACCAGTGCCCACCCGATCGACGTCGAAATGCTCGACGACGCGGCATTCGCCCCAGCTTCCGGCGCCAGCTCTAGTAATTCCAGCTCTAACATTTCGAGCTCTAGTTCGGGCCCCACGACTACCAACACTTCGGGATCAGTCCCTGCTCCGACACCCGCTACACAGAGTATTGCAAGCACGCAGCCTGCACCTACTCCACCAAAAGTCCCAAAGACAGCCTGTAAACCCAGACCGCCGACTCCGTACCGGAGAAAAGACGACGACGACGACGAATCAAAACCGGACTCGCCCAACCCGGCAAGTAGCCACCTACCGCCACATCTTTATCGTCACCGTCTTCTTCTACTGCGGCGACATCACCGTCATCCCACGCCATGCACCTACGTTCCCGGCCAAGACAACAAGAGGAATGGCTCGAAACGAAGTACGCCCCTTACGAACCAGCCCCTCAGCCTATCTACCCAGGTATGTTCCGTCTTGCTGCCATCAACCCCGATCTACGAACGGACATGCGCCTTAAGATTTTGAAACAGCTCAACTTTTACGCGCACATGGACTGGATTTGTTGCGTCTCCTCTGGCGGACTCAACGCGGCTACGGCCTACCTCACAGACAAGCTAGACCCGGATCAGCAACGCTACCTCTGGTACAACTTGGTCCATTGGATTAATGTCGGACAACGATCGGGTAAGCCCTTTCTCCAACGTGAGCCAGACTTCGACGCTGGTACCCGACAAAATTTTCTTGATGGCCTCTTTGCCTTCCGCGTGTCACGTAAAGCATGCCTTACGCCCCATTTACCATGGTGTATTTGCACAGCTAAAACTGCACAGGTAGTAAGCCCTCCAATCTACCTACACAGCCATCATTTTGGCTCTCCGCTATCACCCCCAGCCTACACATCTACTTACGACGGGAGATCCTTTCGGAACTCAACTACTTCAGCAACTGGGGCCTCATTATCCCGTACTCTTTGGATCGCGCTTTCTTCAACGCATCAGGAGCCATCAACGGTGTGGCAAACGTCAAAAACAAAGAGCGCGTTTGGCGGAGACTCGCTGAACTAGTCATCAAGGGGAAACATAGTGTGGATCCTGTTAGGTATTCAATTATAAGACACCGTACCATCACTCAACAGTAACCACTTCGCCTATAATGTCCCTGACGGCATTTTCGCATGGCAAGCGCTTCACCCCAACAAGACACATCAAGTGTGGTGTAAGTGTGGCTACGGCGATTGCCTTCACATCGACACTAATGGCGCTACTGGGACACGCAAGCCTAAACCGAAACCAGCTCGACCAGCTTTCAACAGTAGTCTTGGTGGCAACCCCCGCTACAAGAAGAACCACAAACACGTACAACGCGCTAAGCGGACCCGATATCCGCCGGCCGGCGATGGCAAGTATCAACCCGACCGGGTATATCGGGCCAGCCAACAACTGCTCATTATGGTCAGACAGCCCCTCGGCCGGTCCAAAACCCGAATTACAAGCCACCTCCGCGTCCACAGCATCGTTTTGCTGCCCCAACACAGCGCCACCAATTCTACATGTACGCTCGGTCTGGCACCGGACACCAGCAGCGATTGAATACCAAATAGGGTCGGGCGTGACCACCAAGTCTGGAGCCCTCTCCAGACACCGCTCTATTCTTACCGCCGGATCCTTCCACCATGGCTCTTCCCCACCGGGAAGTCACAGTCCTCGCTGTAAAAGATCCTCCATACTTCGATCCCGCCATGGCGGAGCTCGCTGCAACATGCCCATATGTCACACCGAGGACGTTAGTTCGGAGGAACTTTTCCTGCAAAGAGGAAAAGGAGAACAAATACAAGAGTTGTGCCTTTAATAAAGTACATACAGGAGGGTTCCCCACTGTAGTCAAAACTACAAATAGTGATTCCGACATTTCTCAATCTGTCGGAGACGGTAGAAATTTAGGTTTGGCTCGAAACTAACTTGTTTGCGTTTTATTTTTTCATTTAAATTCCAGGTTTTTTTGTGTCTGCAACCGAACGAATAATTATCTCTTGAATTTACCATTTAAGAAAGATTTAAACAGATTCTATCTCGAGTTATCAGTTCCTCCGCTCATCCACTTTTTTTTTTCATTTTGTTGGCTAAATTTCCTGGTTTTGCGGTGCTTGGCTTGGACCGGCCAAACTAGGAAAACCATGCTTCCTAAAGTAGTTTGGAATGCTTGGAGAGCTCTCTCCACAGTAATTTCTGTATATAGTGACTATTAAATATGTTTCGACTAACACTTTTTCATTACCATCCATAAATGTGTATCCAGTTTCTTGTCTTGATGCCTACAAAAAATGCTGGCAAAACAGCTTGACTTTTTAGCCTGACAAAAATGAAAAAATGGTTCCTGTCTACAAATGAGCAGAAACGAAGCTAGAAAGTACCTGATTCGATTAACATGATTGTATTTCGTAATTCCCCAAGACGGTTTGTCACGATAAAGCCTAGAGGCTGAGAAAATTTGCATAACGAATTCAGTCAATAAAGCATGGACTGGTGCTCGGAATGGATTCCACAAGGCTTTCAACCTGCTTAGAAGTGCTTCTACAGTCATTCGCTGATGCATTCTAAACGTGTGTAAGAGAGATTTTGTTACTATTAGCTGTAAGGCTCAACATCTCGAAATGAGTGTTTCAGCTTTTTTGCTTCTCGAATGCGCTGGACTCAAACCCCTGCTCATTTTTTTGTAGTGCCTCCTCTTCCAATTTTTTGTGTTCAAACACGTATCTATGTCCTGTAGATGCATTTCCATTCATAAAACAGATGGAGGAGGATCGTTTTCGAAATGTACAGGGTAATGAGTCCACTGAAGTCTGTCTCAACCAAAACTGAAAATTTCGATTTCACAGATTCCATTATTGTTAACAAAGGGAAACAATTTTCGCTTGAGTATGATGATACAAGAACATGTTTGAGCTACTTTTCAGCCTTTTATCACTTACTTTGTACATGAAATAACGATGTTTCTCATTTTCCACCTCTCTCAGAGACCGGATTTCAATTGCATGGTGCTCAGTCAGTTTACATTTTGGCGAAAAATGGTTTGGCACAGATGTTTATTGAGACGTACTGTGTCGAATTCTTAACTGGCTTCCTAAGAAAATAAGAGTCAAAAAAGAACGAGAAGAGAATTGAAGACCCTCCCCAACTACTTTTTCCCCATTACTAATTCCTTTTTTTCCCCACATGTCCCCAAATTCTCACCGATATTTTCGGGGAAACCCTACTGAGCAAAACCATATTTTTTGGCGGTTTGCGTGAAGAAAAAAATTGGAAAAAGTTGTGCGGGGTTTTTGTGTGTATTTCCTGCGTTTTCTTAGCGTTTGAAGCAAGATCAACACTAATTTAAATTTGGATTTCATTATTTGAATTACCAATGTTACCTTGTAATCACCAGCAAAAAATTCTACCAAAAAAATGATGGGAAGTGATTGATCCTGACTAACAGCCTCGGTGTGACATATGCGGACCCGCGCATGCTTTACTGTACGGCAACTACGGTTAGTGGAACACAGACCACCCCGTGGATTCTCATTTCTGAGAGACTTTGCCGCGACTTTCGAGACAAACAGGCCGCCAAACTTACCGCGCCGCCTGCGCCCAAATACGCACCTGAAGTCGTCAACTCCGGCCTCACTGCAGAACAACAACGACTTCTATGGGCCCTCCTCGGAGAATTCGACGATGTCTTCCAAGACAAAGCAGGTGTCTTCAATCACACTGTTGTATCGCTCATCCTCAAACCGGGAGCTAAACCAATTGCGGTGCAATGCCCAAATTGGACTCCAGCGGTATACCAATACCTCAAAGGTTGGGCGATGGATGTTCTTACAGCCGGCCTCTGGTGCATGGCCTCCGCAAATTGTGCCTGGGCTAGGCGAGCCTGCCCCGTAGGAAAGTTTGAAGACTTAGCAAAGGAGGTCATCCGCGACATACGCAACGTCTACAACTACCGCGGTGCCAACGACAACCTCCACCTGCCTGTGCCAGGTTCACCCAACCCAGATCAGTACAGCGAACGCTTCGCGGGCTGGCACTATCTCAGCTCTATCGACATGGTCGACGGCTTCACGCATCTGAGACTCAATCCAGATGACGGTAGCCGCGATATTCTCGCTGTTTGGACACCCTTAGGACTCCTAGTTCCTAATTTTATGCCTCAAGGTGTTCACCGCGCCCCGGGAGACTTTCAACGCGCTATGGATAAGTCCTTCCATCTGGACTTTTGGAATAAATCCGCTTCAGCCTACCTCGACGACGTCACAGACGGCTCCAACGACTTCGATACCCATCTTCGCGAGCTCCGATGCATCTTTCAGGCTGTGCGAGACTCCAGCCTCCACGGTTCGGCCCGGAAACTACGCTTAGGCTATCGCGAGCTCAACATTCTGGGCAAACGCTGCAGCAAGAAAGGTATCGCAGCAGATTCTTCCAAGGTCGACGCTATTCTCAAGCTGGCCGACCCATCCAACGTTTCTGAAGTCCGATCAGTCTTAGGTATGACTAACTTCATCCAAGCCCATATCCCTGACTATTCCCGATTAGTGGCACCTCTGACCAATCTTCTCAAATCCACTCACGCTCGGCCCTCCGGTGCCCCTTACCTGACCCGAGATGAGCGGAAATGTATGAAGAAGCTCCGCCGTGTCCTCACTACGCTCCCCATTCTGGTGAAGTATGAGCCATCGCAGCGACTCTACCTCCGAACGGACACAAGCCAGATCGGCATTGGCGGCGCACTTCACAATGGCCCAGAGCGCAACGCTCCGGTCATCCAGTACTTCTCCCAGAAGCTTACAAACACGCAAACACGATGGGCGACCTACGTTCGTGAAGCCTACGGCGTCATCTACGGTATTCAACAGTGCCGCTACTACATCGATGCCAGCGACCATGAACTCACCATCGTCACAGATCACCGTCCCCTTTTGTGGCTATGGCACGCTCGCAGCCCCATAGTCGTCAACTGGGTTTTGGAGCACCTTCAGACGATTCGATTCAAAGTCGAATACCTACCAGGTAAGCAAAACCAACTCCCCGACGGTCTCTCACGTGTCCCTTGCATCGCCCCCGGCCAGCCCTCCCTGATTGGTGAAGCCGAGGCGACTCTCCAGCTCTTATCCACCATTCCGGCACCCCGAGCAGGCTCTACCCTTTGGTTAGCAGTTGAAGGCACGCACACGGCCCTGGATACCAGTCTCAAGTCCCTATCTTGCCGGATCCTCCGCGGCGGCCCCACTCTACGTAGCATTCAAGCCCCATGGGACTTAGCCATTGTCATTCCCTCTGCTGAACGCTCCCCGATGGTTGCCCGCGACATGTTTGCTCTCCGCAAGCCCTTCGCACTGCTCATGCCTCAAGACTTGGTTCATTGCGTTCCCGATAAAACTCTTCCACAGACAATCGTCGAGCAATGCCGCAAGATCTTGTTCCTTGACGACAACCTCGTCTGGCTCGTACATGGACTTGGAATGGAGCAACACTATATCTATCCTCTCGTTGCTACATCGCATGCACAGCGCGTAACACGCCAGCAGATCATCAACGCACAACGACAGGACAGCTTCACTGCCCCTCTTTCAATTGGACCGAAGACGTCATCTCTGTCTCCGCCGGCTCAGCCGAATTGATCCTTCGACAAGGTATCGCAGTCACCGTTGACCCCGATCAATCTTCAGTCAAGGTTTATGTCCCAGAAGAGCTACGCCGTCCCCTCATCAATTACGCCCACCTCATGCAGAACCACGCCAAAGCGCCGACACTCGTCCCCTTTATCAAGGAGCGCTACATTTGGTTCCGCACAGACGGTACGGATATCATGCATCATGATGTCCTCGCCGCCCTCCGTGATTGCCACTTTTGCCAACTAGTCCACGACCGCCTGACCCTTAACCATGGCAGATATTCATCGCTCACATGGACGCATCAAGGACAGTGCATCGGCCTCGACCACGTTGACATCGGCATCCCCGGCGTCACGTTTCAGTACATACTGACCATCGTCGATCTTTTCTCGGGATTTCTCCAATTTATCCAATGCGTCTCCACATCCGCGGAAGAAACAGTGGAACTCATCCTCAACCGATGGGCCTACATCTTTGGTTTTCCAGAGTCCATCTTCTCCGATTATCATAGCTCTTTCGTTGGCACGTTGGCCAAACGATTTTGCAGCGTAGCCGGCCTCGAATGGCTCACCACCGCGCCCTACTCGCATCATCAACTCGGCTACGTTGAATGCCGCCACAAAGCAATCCGCACTGCTATCCAGTCTCTCCCTAAGGCAGAAAAGACCAACTGGCCTAGCATCGTCCCTTCTCTCTCCTTCGCTCAGAACACATACGTTTCTACAGCAACCGGCACTACTGCCTTTGAAGGAATGCTCGCCCGCAAGCCCCGCTGCACGTTGGACTTCTTCGACTCGCCGGAGATTGTTAATGCCCGCGCTACCGCTTCCAGCACCGCCCTCGACGCATCACCGACACTGTCAATAAAGTCGGCCGAACAGATCGCACTGTTGAACAGCGCCCGCACCGCTCCCACAACTTATGTCAGCGCGTACACCACAGTTACCCGCGCCCGGTCCGTCGCTCAAAAGAACAAAGGCAGCCGCAAGGCTGTCAAGGGAATGGAAAGTGAACGACTCAGTCTCCGTCTACCGCCCCAAGCCTTCCAAGCAAGGAATTCCAGCCTCCTCCGTTCTTCACTTCGACGGCTCCTACACCATCATTGAGCAGGTCAGCTCAAAGCTTCAAGCTGCGCCATCTCAAGACCAACAAGGTATTGAAACGCATCGACCGCTCACACCTCGCTCCGTATACTGCACCCACTGATGGCTTCGCCCCGCTCAACACAATCGCAGTAGACGATCACGACGACTCAGTCAACTACACCATCGGCGAAGTCGTAGCATTCATCGACCGCGATCAGGTTAAACTTGGCATCGTTTTAGACGAGGACCCAGAGAACGAGGAAAACGACCTCGTAGTTCACCAGCTCGGTACGACCTCAGACAAGAACCCTCTCTTCCGTCCCATCTACGAAGACACAAAGGACCAAACAACTATCCAACGCTGGGGTAATCCCTTGGCCCACTGGAAGCCCCTTCTCTTCGACACAACAAACGATCAAGTCGTTCATCGACACATCGAGTGGCGCTCTCATAAGACCAACAAAGACAAAGGCCGACTCCCCGCCAGCGTTCTTAAGCGCCTCAAAGGCCCTCTCATCACAGGCGAATCCTTCCGGCTTCAAGTCTTCCAGAAAGGTAAACAAGCTATATCGAAGGAATAGCCACCTCAACACTCTCAAGTGGGTTTTACCCATCGTACCGGCTTCACCCGCCACAGCCCAGCGCTTTTCCCACTTGGCCAGCCATCGTCCCTAGACAAGCTACGCCACGACCAGAGTATCCCTGTAAGTCCTTGGTCGCCTTTTATGCCTGCAGGTCAACAATCATCCTCATCGAATCTGAACACCACAGTGATTATATTGGCATGGCATAATTTGTGCTTTAAATTTTGTTCATCTCGGCTGTGCGATACATAGCCACCTAGCTTCCTACTGCTCGACGTCAGCTCCCCGATATCAACGCATCGCTACTGCGCCTGAATTGTCTCAGTCCCGCTTCCGCACCCCGATATCCGGCCCCGGCTGATATCAATCTACACTGCGCTACACATCGACACACTTCTTTTTCATTCTCTTTAAAGAGACTTATCTTTCTCTTTTCTCCTATTTTTTTTTTCTGAAACAAGTCACTGACCAATTGTTCGTCACTCACCTTGTACGAAACTCTACTCAACAGTTAGGTCTGAGGCGGGGAGCTATCAGACTGAGCACTTTAACGACCTGCTAAAACCAGTACCGTTGACATTTTACTGTTTTTAACTAATCAGTTAGATTCTCCTCTGCATGACGTTTCGACTTCACTAACTAGCTTTCGATTTCGTCCAGGAATGACTTCAAACCATTTAATCAAAGTTTTTACAGCAAATGTAATTTTTCCCTTTTCTGTTGCCTTTTTCTCATGATATGCAGAAAACCGCAAAATACGTGAATTTTGGGGAACACAATCAAGAGAACATAAAAATGATATTTGCAGTGCACTGCGGGCACAGCTATTAGGATCAGAAAGACTTTCCCAAATGAAAGTTCAGGACTTCCACTTGAACACCAATGACTTGAACTTGAAGCAACCTTCAAGTACTTTGCACATTTAACTTCAAGTGTCGCCTAACTAACTCACAATCTCAACTACGTTCACCCAAGATCGTACTTTGCAAACCAAGTCTGCAAACCAGTAGAAAGCAAAGTAAATAAACGAAGTGACCTCTCAGTTATTTACTGGCACCTACTCTTAAGAATTAGTGCTGTTTGCAGCCATAGCGTCTTTTAATAAGAGTTTGTTATTTATCCCTTGGGGTTGTATCCAAACTCACAGCTATTGCTTTTGTTTTGATTAGCGGGGCTCATATTTTATCAGAGGCTCTGTTTGCTCTCTTTTCTCAATAGTACGGACTTATTTTAATATTTAGTTTACTACAAATTCAACACAATAATATTAATAATTAAAATTCTAAATTTGAAAAAAAATTGAAAAATATATCAGTATTAATATTACTGTATTATATTATTAATATATTAATATATATGATTTTATTAATATCTAGTATTCTAGCTATTTATATTATTTTGTATTTAATCACAATTATTCAAGATTCCAAGTGATATTAATACTAATATTTAGTGACTGCAACAAAAAAAAAAAAAAAAAAAAAAAAAAAAAAAAAGTTACTAGTATTAATATTTCCTTTCTTAAAAAATAGCATTACTTTCACTCCATAATTTATTGCTGTTGACATTCAAGACAACAAAAAAAATTGATTTTCCTTTTTGTTTTGGTTGGAATTTCAGTTTTGGTTGGAATTTTGATTTTGGGTGAAAATTTGAATTTTTCAAATTAACGGCTATATTCGTCCGCAAAATATCGTAAATTTTCGCGAAATGTTAACGTTAAATTTGAAAATTTGAATTTTTGTCACAAAAATGAAAAACTGTCACAAAAATGAAAATCTGACACAAAAATGAAAAACTAATTTTTGTTGTTGTCTTGAATGTCAACAGCAATATATGCAATTCTTTTTTCAGCGTCATCAATTACTTAATCTTCTATTAATAACAAGCATACCCTCACCTTTTCTATGTATCAATAAGTTTTTCAAAACTTCCAGATTTTCTCAACTCCCTCTTTCGTACAACACATCCCATTCAACCTTTCCGGGCGTCGTGAAATATCAAAGAAGTTTGAACAGAAGAAATGAAAAGATTTATTCATGGTATTGCTCTTTTTTTAACTTTTATTTCTATTGCTTCGCGAAAAAGGTTCGACGAAGCAGGTTTATTGTTTACTCTCACTTTAGCCAAGAGGGCGTACCAGCGAATATTAAATACTATTGCAATACTAGTGAAAAGAAATAGGTACTCAAAAACCAACACACCACGTGAAAAGGATACAAAGATGAATCCCAAGAGGGGACCCATCACACCAGATCACAAGCTTCATTAGTGGGTGTTTTGGATGTCTGTTCATACGAGGTACAGTCTAATGTCGTCTTTCCAGAAAGACAGTTTCTGAAAACGAAAACGTAATCGAAATTAAATATGAAAATGTTTTCTAGCGCAGAGCAGCCCATAATTACCATCAGACAACTCAGAATGGATTAGGGCGCGCTATTTTCTACTGAAAGCGCGAAAATTTTTGTCGAAGTTGATTAGGATGTAGAAACGCCGCCGAGCCTACATCATGGCGAATACACCATGGTTACCATCGAAGACGCTACAGAATTCACGTTGGACTCTTCGTCACCAGAAACTTCATCACAGTGCGAAGAGGCGGAGTGGTGAGACTCGTGCGAGTCGCTCACGGGACTGGCAGGCGACACAGGTGAGTCGGGCTCCGACAAGGACTCCATGCAGTGCTGGGAGCGCTTGTGCTTCTTCAAATCCGATGAAGTAGTGAAGGACTTCACGCAGCCGTCGCAGTTGTAAGGCCTCTCACCAGTGTGAGTGCGCATGTGATTCTTGAGAGATCCTGATACAGAGAACGCTTTCGGGCACTGGGAGCACTTGTAAGGACGATCTCCAGTGTGAATACGCACGTGGTTCTTAAGATCACCAGAACGTGTAAACGACTGCGAGCATTGGTTGCACTGATAGGGGCGTTCTCCAGTGTGCGTGCGCAGATGGTTCTTCAGGGAGCCGGAGACCGTGAAAGCCTTGGGACACAGGCTGCACTTGTACGGGCGCTCACCGCTGTGGATCCGCAAGTGTTTTTTCAAATCAGAAGACGACGAGCACGCCTTGGGGCAGTCGGGGCATTTGTAGGGACGCGCACCGGAATGCGTGCGGAGGTGACGGTTCAGCGAGCCGGACACCGTAAACGCCTGGTCGCAGTGCGGGCACTGGAACGGGCGAGTGTTGGTGTGAACGCGCATATGAATGTTGAGATTACTCACTGCAACGTTGCACTGTGTGCAGACATGCGACAGTCGGCCCTTCTTGTGCGCGTTGTGGTGCTTGGAACGCTGGAGCTCGGACATGAAGGATGCTTCACAGAAGCAGCAGGGATAAGGCTTCGCATTTAAGGACATGGAATCGTCCTGGGACGATTCCGAGATTTCTCGGGTCGCTGCCGTTGGTGTACGAATGAGAACGTTGCTCGACGCAGGCACAATAACAACATGCTCCACGTGTTGCTCGTCAGGCTTCAACTTGGGGCAAGGTTTAGGTTCACCAAGGTTCTACACAAAACGCAAGAAAAAAGGTTACACATTAGTTACAGGTAGGTGTAAAAAAGGGAACCTGTCCAAACATACGTGCAGAAACATGAGATCAGATTTTGGAATTTGATTTGTCTTCGTAGTACCTGGCGCTTGAAAGGCCTTTCGTTTTCGTGAGATACTTTGGGGTGCTCCTCATCTTTAGTGTAGTACCTGAGCGTTGAAACAGCAAACGGCAGTGAAAAACTCCGGCGTGAAGATGGCGAAGCAACCATACGCAAAGAAACTGGTCTAGTCTCTCGAGACGAAAAAACATTGAAGAGAGAAAACAAACAGTGGACGACAGGAGAGAGACTGACCCGTAACGAGGGCGGCCATGTGCAACTGCCATCAACAATTCAACTCCCAAGTCGCGTGTCATCTCGTCAACAGGAGACACTTTGCGCTTGGGAATTTCGGGCGTGCGCACATGCAAATCGGACTGAAGTTTATTGGCCACTACACAGAGACATAAAGACGGATGACATGTCACTCAAATCCGAAAAACGACAGAAACTCTGCATCAGTCATGCGTGACCAAAACTGCCACGATCGAGAACAGTAATAAAATCACACCGAAAAAGCGTTTGGAAGGAGAGCAAAAGCGTTGCCAGACAGTCAAAGGAGGCAAAAAGAGAACGATGAAAGTGGCCTGTTTTGATTGGCGCGAAAAAGTCTCAAAAAATGTGCGCGCAACGAAAGGGAAAGAAAAAAAAGCACACGGAGCTACCTGGTAGGAAACCACGTTTCATTGGGGCGTGGAAAGCAGAAGATGGCATTGAAATTTCTTGACGGACAGGGACAGTAAGTTTATTGAAATCCCACCATGGAACTGAAAAAGGGTTGTGAAATGGGAGTCACTTCTCTTTGACAGTGCCTTATGAGCGTCGCAGTTTTGCCGGGCCGGAGGAGTTACCCTCATAAACAGGCCGGGACGGTTGAGATAAATATGACGATTACAACGTTTTTCAGTAGTTGAAACACAATTTTGCTGCCCCGGCCCTATCGACAAATCAAACAGGAGCGCTCCCGGATCATTCTAGATCACCTTTTCCACGCGGGCGCAGAAATCAAATTATTGCGAAACCGACATTTTTCCTAGCCCAGGACGCGAAACGTCCAGAAGTGTCGAGCCAACAAGATCATAACATAAAATAACATAACAGAAAATAACATAACATAACATAACATAACATAACACAACACAACATAAACTGTTTTTTTTTCCGAGGAAAAAAATTCTGTTTTTGCATTGCATGAAAAGCTTTCCAGTCGAAGTTTGTCTGCTTGAAATATTATTAATCAAAAAGACAGCTGTTTGAGTTTGGTTGAGTGTGTGCTTGTGGGACGGGCCGGGCGATCCCTTGTCATATTCTCGTAGCGTAACATAACATAACATAACATAACATAACATAACACAACATAACAAAACATAACAAAACATAACATGACATGACATAACATAACATAACATAACACAACATAACATCATAACATAACATAACAGAAAATAACATAACATAACATAACATAACACAACATAACATAACATTACATTGCATAACATAACATAACATAACATAATATAACATAACATGGCATAGCATAACATAACATAACATAACATAACATAACATAACATATCATAACATCATACCATAACATGACATAACATAACATATAACATAACATAACATATCATAACACAACATAACATAACATAACATAACATATAACATATAACATAACATAACATAACATAACATAAACATAACATAACTTAACATAACACAACATAACATCATAACATAGCATAACTTAACATAACATAACATATAACATATAACATAACATAACATAACATAACATAACATAACGTAACGTAATGTAACGTAACGTAACATGATATAACATAACATAACATAACATAACATAGCATAACATAACATAACATAGCATAACATAACATAACATAACCATAAACATAACATAACATAAACATAAACATAAACATAAACATAACATAACATAACATAACACAACATAACATAACATAACATAACATAACATAGCATAACAACATAACATCATAACATAACATAACATAACAGAAAATAACATAACATAACATAACACAACATAACAACATAAAACAACATAACACGACATAACTTAACATAACATAACATAACATAACATCATAACATAACATCATAACATAACATGACATAACATAAC
>WBZZ01005706.1:5000-7500 GCA_019918135.1 Paulinella micropora
ATTCTTCGTACTCCCCTCACGGGTGAGACGATGGAGGCGCATGTGCAGAAATGCATCAGCCATTGACAGAGAAGCACTATTATTATTATTATTATTATTATTGTTATTATTATTATTAGTATTATTATTATTATTATTATTATTATTATTATTATTATTATTATTATTACTATTCTGGAGGGGTGCACAAGATGGCACTCCATGGGAAGAGGAGGTGGTTGGGCCTCTCCCCACGAAGGTGACCGCTTGGGGAGGGCGGTCACCGGGATATGCGCAACTCTCAACTGGGCATTTACTCGGTAGGGGTTCGGCCAGGCAGGTTGTGGGGTTGTCTGTTGGATTGTTGGTTGGCTCGTTTTTCTTGGCTGTTGGTTTGGGTCTGGTTTCCTGGTTAGCCCATTTTCGCCGAATTTCCTGCCGAGTAAATGCCTGGGGGCTTCCAGTTCCGGTTTGGTGATCTTGTTGAGGTGAGCATTCGGAGGAAACAGTACCGAGATGGGTTGAAGATAGGATTCACATTGAACCGAGATGGGGCCGAGTTGACCTGTTCCAACTCGGCTCCATTTCGGCTTCATGTTAATCCTATCTTCATCCTATCTGGGTTTTGTCTCCTCCCTATCTTCGCTTCTTCGGGCTTGCCTAACTGGAACACATGATGAGCGCACGTTGGAGAGGGGCTTCAGTCGGTCCCAATGCCTGCCAGTGCCTTGCTGCGTTGCCGTGCCTTGCCCCATGCATTCACACCCTCCACCGTTGCATTTCTAACTGAGCAGCTTCGGCTGGGATTACTATACTTGTCTGTAAGACCCTATAGGTACCGCTAGGTTCGCGCCTTCTATACCCACGTGGGGGAAGGAGTTTCAGCGGCACGCCGTCCGATCTGGCTCCACTCGGGGACACCCGTACCTCATGATGTGTATTGTTAGGAGCAGCTGAAAGTCCATAAGGCATGAGAGTAGAGGCGTTGGCGATGCGATGGAGAGTGTGTGTAGTGCGTGAGGCAGGTTCTGGCGACGCTGGGGGGTGCTGGCGGGCGCCGAAGGGCACGAAGCGACGCGGCAGCGTCCAGTGACACCGGCGGAAATGCGTGTAGTGTGTGTTGCAGATACCGCCGATGCTATTTGCATGGACGGGCGCTTTCCTCGGCGTAAAGAGGCGCGGCGGTGATTGCCAGCGACATTGGCCGTCTACTACTCTCAATGGATTACAAATACGCGAAGCACGGAGCTACCACTGTGGCCCTTATGGGACAAGGTAGAATCGCCGAAGACCTGGACAATCCCCGTGGGAATGCCTCTTCGACGGGCTCTGGCCCGATGTCCCAGGATGGGAGGATGAGGGCTCGCGTATATGACGGAATTCCTGAACCACGTGGAGAGGCTATCTTAGCTGCGCCTCATCCTTCCTCCCCAAACCTGGCACACGGGTCGGCGCTTCAACATAAGGCGAGCGGCGCTATATGGCAGATGGCACCGCCGCCTCGACGGTACCGGCGGGTAGATCGGTACGACAAGGACGGGCGTAATCTGATTGTCTGGGGGCTCTCAGAACGCGCCAATCTACAGGAGATCGCCTCCAAAATGAGCGGTCTTGGTCTGGTGGTCCCGGTAATGGAGTGGCAAGGCCAGCGAATGTCTCGTCACCTGGAGCTGGTCTACGAGGACGATGACAGCAGGCAGACGGCGTTGCAGCAACTCAAACATCTCAAATTCTTCGGCAGAGGGGTCAATGTGGCCCTTGGGCGCAGGTTCAGGGACAGGGAACGTGTCCGAAGGCTTATTCGCATCCATCTGCGTGGGGAAGCGGCGGTCCGGAAGGAGGAAGCTGCGACGGGATATCGCGTCTTGCCTCTGCATGAAGAATGTGTCGATGATGTGCAGGTGGTGTCTTCGGAATTGGCTGCCGATGCACCTAAGTGTGTGTCTGAGTGTGCTGATATGCATGTGGTGCCCCTGCATTCGGCGGCCAGTGCAGTGGGGGACCAACCTGCGCAAGCACCTGCAGAGGGGGGCAGCGCGAGGGCGGAAGCCAAGCGCGGCCGTCGGGTCCGGAAACGAGCCAAGAAGCACCGCTCCAAGCAGTTCGATACCGGCTTCAAGCTACTCGTCGCGAGTCACAACTAGCAGGGTAAAACGGGATACGACTTTGAGTGCGGAGCGTTTGCGGCGGGCGGCGCAACTGAAGTTCTATGGACGGCTGCGTGTTCTACCGGAGAAGCGATTTCCTGTCATCGCATCTCAAGTCAAATCCGACTGGACTGCGGAGGCCGAAGGCGCTATCAGGGACTCAATGGATCTACAACAAGGGCTTCAGGAGCTCCTAAATAGCTCAGAGAAGGACCTCGAGGGTTGGAGTTCGACTGTGGACAAGTGGGCCCTTCAGCAGGACGTCAAGATGGTGCAGCAACTGATGTGGGACAAGCGAGAGGCAGGCAGCGATCTTACTGATGGCCTGCGAGTCATCCTAAGACAAGTCTTTGGAACTAAGGAGTTCCCAAGAT
>WBZZ01005706.1:12500-37500 GCA_019918135.1 Paulinella micropora
TGAGGATATGCTATTAGCTGCATCAGTAAGCCTCAGATATAGTAAATCTGCCTTGGAGTGTTGACTGTGACATATTTGAGGGAAATCCAGATGAAAAAACCTAGTCACACTTGCTAAACAGAGTTCCAGCCCAATAGCTTCAAGGCGTTAAACTGTGACGCTAACTCATAAATCTTTGGTGGTAGATGCTGGGGAGGAGGGTCGTTGCGAGTAAAGGTAGTATCCCATACAAATATTCCTTTCGCATTCGTCCAGTCTGTTTGTCCTTGAATTCCTATTTTCGCTATATTATTAGTTGTGGTCGTTAGCAACCCAGAATATGTAATTCCCTCATTCGCTGTATTAATCAGCTCGCCGTTATTGCTTTTGTTGTTAATAAGCCTGCTGTATGAAGTTCAAGAGCTACAGACCAAGGAACAGCAGCCACAACACTTTTCACACTATCATACAAAAATCTAAATTTGTTGGAAAATTGATTAATTAAAAAGTTTGAACTAGCATAACTTGATTTCCATCCCGCGCCATCTAAATAACCATCAAAACCTATATTTATGCTATTATGACCTAGATTGAATAGTCCAAATGTAGGATAAATATCTTCCGTTGTAATTGCCTACAAATGTGCTCCAGTTGTATTGTTGTTAAATGTCCCATACAATTCTAAACCCGCTGTTGTTCCTATTCTTTTTGTTGTGTTTCCAATAATTATTTGTTTGCCTGTTGCTGTTGTTATTTTATCGCTTGCCGTTAATGTTGTTGTAGTCATGCCAAAAGTTGAAGTGATTGATGTTCCCGTTATTGTTCCACCACTTGTTATGTTGTTTGAGTTCATATCCAAATTATCATAAAACCGCATACAGCCAGCATTGTTAAAACGGACAATGTCGGATGAAGCACTTTTATTATCTAAAAGTTTTGAAATATAAAGTCACGCCCCTTTTACATCAAATGCTACATTCGTGAATACATAACATCTTTGGTATGCACTTCCACTTGTAGCAGTATTTAGATAAAATAAGAAATATTGATAATCACCTGATATATGTGAAAAAAATATATCTACTCCATTTTAGTTTAATATCCTCACCACATTATATGTTATATTTCCACCATTAATGATAACTTGATTATTAAAATCAGCAGTTTGTGTTAAAGTTAGATATTTTATCACAGTGCTAGTCCCGTTGAATGTTATTGTTTGGTCTCCTGTTATTTTCACATAATTGTCATCCAGATATTGCTCATTTACCGCTTCATTCGCATTTTGTGGTGCTCCTAGATTAACAATCCTACTACTATTACAATTTAAGCTAGTAGCATTAAACCACGAAACAATCGTCCAGTCAATAATAAAACTTATTTTTTTCGCAGAAATTTCAAAGTTGTAATATGTTGCAGTGTTCATATCCAAACTAGCAATATACTCAATATTACTGGTAGAATTGAAAACGATGAATGTGCACTTTGTTGTTGAATTTATTGAATTCCCAATTATTTCAACACCACTGCTATATGTCTTAATTCCTGCTATAGTTTGGTTTCCTTAGGTTTTAACTGCCGAAGTATCAAGAACAGAAACATCCACACCATCAACAAGATTTACATTTGTTATGCTTTGGTTTCCCATATTTAGCACTCCTGTCATACTGGTAGTGCAGTCTAATTTAAGAAAGGGTGATTTTGTGTTTCTCCATTGTCTAGCGCTATAAATGAGTAGTTGATTATCTGATGCTGTTGTTATAATCACATCGCTATGTGTATCAATACTTCCACTCGCCGACACTTTCGCAGTGTTTGTATCGTGCTCTGATAGCCAAGTTGTGATAGACATACAATTTAGTTGATTTACATTTGTAATGTTTTGACTTTTCATATCAAAACCAGCACTCGCATTTATTATACTACTAAATGTTTTAATTCCTCCTATGGTTTGGTATCCTGTTAGTTTAACCACCGAACCATCAACTGCGAGATTTGCGAGATTAATTCCATTATACGTGAAGTCCCTGAAATAGCATAACCACCCATATTTAGTCCTCCCGTCATACTGGCTGTGTTGTCTAATCTAAGAAATGGTGAAGTCGTATTTCTCCATTGCCCCGTGCTATACATAAGCAGTTGGTTATCTGCTGGGAAGCCTGATATTGTCACATCGCTGTGGCTATCTATGCTTCCACTCGCTGAAACTGTATCATTATTATCTTGATGCTCAAATATCCATTCATCAACATCTTTGGTATTTAGTAAATTAACTCCTGTTATATTCTTCCTTCCCATACTAACATTGCAGAATTCATCCACATTTATCAAAATGTTTTATTTACCAAGTTTATTGAGTTATATGTTAGATAACTATTCATCGCTATCGGCGCGGTTATAATCACATCCATTAATTTATCCAGTTCAAAGTCACTTATAAAACTTGAAGTCAATGTAGCAAATGAAGTATTGCCAAACCCATCTGTTTTTAATACTTGATTAGCCGTGCCGTCCGCTAATGGTAAATCGTATTTATTATTAATTGACACATAACAGGTATCAGATATCATCAAAGATGAGTTATTGTTTTGCGATATATTGTTATGTCGTCAGTCCTTGCTTGTATTGAGTTTGCTTCAATATGATCGCCATATAATACTACATCAATTTCTAAATTCTCATCCACTATGACAGAGCAGTAAAAATGATATGTCTATGGATTGCCCAAATGGTTCATAACTTAATAGAATTATTTTATATCGTAGAATATATAGTTTAAAAAAATATGAATATATTCGGCCGATCGCAAGAACAGCAGTCAATAGATACTAAAATTATTGCCGTCACTGCTACCCGGCATTAACAAGAAACATTCAAAATGCGTATGTTGGCCTTGATCTTAGGTAGTGGATGGAAAGTTCAACATTCACTACTCTTTGCACTGGCGGTTATGGTATCAAAACAATATCAAATCTGGGATATTGTTATTTTATTAAAGTGTCTTTTCGCGGTTCTTTAAATTTGCACGCCCCGACTGGAATAGGAACTTTTCAGTTCTGGTTTCATAAAACTGACTGAACAAATGTTGATGACTTTTACAGCGAAGTTCTAAATTATACAGCCGCCATTGAGTATAAGTCTTTTGATTGTATATGGCTAATTCAAAGATTTGGAGTTCAAATGAAAATGATATGGTTAATGACTTGTCCAAATCCCGCGGACACCACCAATAATACAATAATAAGAATTTCTGGAAATACAACTAATGATGTTTTATTAACATATGCGACAGATGCTCCAATAACATTGGAAGTATATTATAAAACTGCATCTGCGGATTATGTATCTTTTAAACCATCATATTTTAATATTGATGTGATGAGAGACATAGCACTGACAGCGGATTACATATGAAACCTGTCATACATATCTTTTAGTGTCGTGAGTTTGCCCTCGTGTTGAGATAAAACATCGTGGAAAAATGTCTTATAATCTAACTTGCTATATTTAAGAATAGGGCGTTGGTCTGGTGGTATGTGTGTGTATTTGACAGTATCTACTCTCGTGCAATTTCTTCATATCCTCCTGCATTATGGTGCGGTCTTCAACTTTCATATACAAGAAATTAAACGGGTCTTTTGATACTTTCAAATGTGCCGTTATTATTTCATAGCAACTATACCCGTTCTCGGGCGGATTCCGCTTTGCTTTAATCGGCGTTTTCTTTTCCTTCGTTGGTGTGGATGCTTCTAAAACATGTATTTCTTTTTTGGCCAATTCTTCTCCTACGTTGGCCTTGATTTCGGTGATACCAGCACTCAAATCACTTTCTTTAAAGGGTGTAAATTCTTCTATCTCATTAAAAACAACCTTCTTCAAGGTATCAATAGATGGTAATACAACTTCAACATTATCACCCTGCGGGGGTTGTTTGGGTCGGTATTTTTCGTAAAATGCGATAATTTCAGGTTTGAGCGATTTGCTTGTTGGCAGTTTTATGTCGCTACTTAAATGAGTCTATTTTTCTATTTGACTTAGATAATCTTTTTTGGTTGCCATGTTATATATAAGCATAACAAAAAAAAATCAGTTTTTTATATTGTTTATTCATCGTCATCATCGTCGTCGTCGTCAAAAGCCTATTCATTATCACCATAAATAACATTCCATTGATTTTTACACTCTTCTAAAATTGGTAAATCCACGTATCTAACTCGCGCGCCTGCTTCCATCGTTTTCTTCTTTTCTACCATATTTGGCATCAGTTTTCTAAGCGTAGTCCAGAAACTAACCCGCGAAGTGTGCGGGTCATTCGCATTTGCTTTATACACATCATACAATTCTTCTTTTGAAACTTCTTCACCAAAACAAATTCCTGGAAATCGGTTTGTAATATATCCCAAGTTCAAGCAATCCAACCACCACTTCCTCAACTTTGAAAGAGATTTCACTTTTTGTTCTCGTAGCCCCTTCGTAATGATTGTTTCGCGATCGTTAAAGTCGCTAAGGTCTCGTTCAAGAAGAAACTTTGCCAGTCGTTGCCTGTCAATAGATCTAATATCCGCAATCACTTTTCTCTTTTCGTCTGTTTTCATGAGTGTCAGTTCATCAGAAACTTCAAGGACTAGCAATCGTTGCTCTGTGGTGCCCGCTGGCACTACCCATTCTTCGTTTGAAGCAAGTACTAAGAATAACATATTTTCTAATGTTAGATTTGGTAAATATTTTTGTTTAAGAGTGAGCGTGTTTTCTGATTCGAGTTTCTTAATTGTTCCCGCTCGTTCTTTATCACCACCCCAAACCATTTCGTCCATAAATACTACGATTGCTTTTGCGAGTTGCGCATTGAAATCGCCTAATATTTCTTTAACGTCGGACGGCTGGAAGTAATAATCTGCACCTATTATGTCTTTGAATATTTCAAGAATAATACCATTACCTGCTCGTTCAGTGCTTGTCAAAACTAATGATAAGTGTAGTTTTTGCCACTGCTTTTGGTAAATGCTCGCAAACATATCAAGTACCTTTTTGTATATGTCCTGCCTTCCCCCACACCATCTGTTTAGGATATGTTGAAAGAATGTTTCATTTTTTTCTTCTTCTGCAGTGAATGATTTCACGTCTTCTAATGTGTCTGCTGGAATTTCAAAACCCTTAAACAAGTTATAAAACCCTTGTTTGTCGTTATCAAAGTATGCATTGGGATCAAAGATTACGTCATTTACTTCGAGTCTTTTTGGGTGTGTAGTCCACATTTTATACAAAAATAACGTTTAATTTAGCGGGGTTTTTACCTAGTGCTATCCAGATCTCCTTTGATAGATTGGTCTTTACTCTTTTGTTTTTGAAGAATGATTTCATTGCTGATTACGTCTTGTAGCGGAATACCTTTTTGCATTTTGAATTAACATATTCTTCAATTATAGCGGGCTTGGCTAAATTAGCAAAAGTGTATGATTCATTCATCCAGGCCAAAGCAGTGTCTATCAATTCTTTAAATTTTTCTAAACTATTACATTCGCTGGCGAGTCGGCGCAGGTCATCAATCGTGTTGATCTTACGGACGATAGGGGGCGATAATTCGTGAATTTTCATGCCTTCACTCTCGCAACTGCTATCGTGGCAGTAGAAATACAGCCCGTCTCTTCTCCATACTACATAGCAATTGTCGCTTTTATTTTCTTCTCCGTTTATAATACATACTCGTGTCCCTATGGTTTTTAAAACAAGCATTCTCTGCTTTATTTCAACAATTTCTACATTTGGTATTTTACTGAGTATAATTTCGCGTATTTCGTCCAATGTAATATGTTGATATCGCTTCAAAGTTGTATATTCAGGAATTTTGACATCGTAAAATGTATTGTCATCGGGGCGCATAATCAGATAATAGTCAATTTCCACATCTTGTAGCAGTTTCAATGTGTTTGTTTTTGGTGTGTATGAATACGGAAGCAAAACGCGGTCGCTATCTTCTTTATAAGAGTAGATAGTGCGGAAAGCACTGTTTTTGTTATAGACTGAAATATCAAGTATGGTTCGCAACTCAATATTCTTGTCGGCTCGTTCAAATGTGAAGCAAAGGTCGGGATAATCTTTTTCAATCACCACTTCCACATACTTCCAAAACTCTTTTTGTGTTTCGCAGTTTTTAAACACCAAGCCGTTATCGTACGAAAAATGGCACGACATTTTACCATTCTTGCTCGCATCCAAGTATTTGGCTTTTTTGGGATTATACTTCAAACCCACATTAGCAAATAAATTTTCCATAAGCGTGTTCCACCGTTCATATTTTTTCTCGTGAGATTGATAATTCATCGCCATCAATGTCGGCAAACATTCGTTGGGGTTTGTTTTCCATTAATACTTCATAGTATTGCTTTTGGTCATCGGGCGTTTTTCTAATTAATTCAATGAAATCCTCTTGGCATGGCACGGTGGTGAATTGTTTATTCCCCCACTTGATAAGAACCGCATCTTGTGGTTTATCTCTCAGTGCTTCTTCTTGTTTCCAATACCATTGTCCATTGGTCAGTGTCGGCGCGGTCATATAACTAAACATTCGACAATCTTGGTGGTATCCTTTTTTGAAAACGTGTGGAAATGAAAGGAAATCAATTCACTGATTGCAGAACATATAAAAATAATATTAAAACATGTTTTTATTAATTGTAATACACTTTAACTTCATCTTCAGAGGTGGGCAGGAACCGGTCCGACACGGTAATCTTTCTCCTTTTTCATAGTCCCGGCTACTATGAATCTATGATGATAACAATGCCCAACATGCAGAATTTGCTTTTAATTTTGTTTATCTTTGTTTACATTAAGCATTTTACTTTATTATGATAATAAACATTGCTTTTACCTACAATAAATTCCCCCGGGGGGGGGGGGGGGAACGGGGGGAATAGGGGAGGAAGAGAAGTGCGATGTCGCCACGCAAAATACATAGATTCAACAACAAAATTTCTTTAATTACTAAAAAAAATAATAAATCTAACTCCGTAATATCATACTAACTAAATTAGAAGTTTGTTTAACTCTTGCACGCGACAAACGTTCTTAATCCCGCTTTCGACCATAACAAACCTGCCAGTGCAAAAAATTACGATTAATACTATACTACTACAAAAAAAAAACACAAAACAAATTCAAACATCTTTCAGATGAAGAAGAAAAGTGAAAGCTATGCAAACTACCTGGTGCGTGCATTTGAAGTTAGCGCCTAGTCAGCGCAAGCGATGCTAAAACAAACTCCCATGCGTTAGGTGAGCTGGGAGCGGTGAGACCGGTGCCGCGTTGGGGGGTGGAAGGTGAGTAACCAGCAGACAGAGCGCCAGCTGCCATCCGCGCGATGAGATCCTCCAGCAAGCTTTCACTCTCGCTCTTACTATTTTTGTTGTTGTTGTTGTTGTTGTTGTTGTTGTTGCTGTTGTTGTTGCTGTTGCTGTTGTTGTTGTTATCATTATCATCATAGTTTTTCTTGTTCTTGTTATTCTTCTTCTTCTTCTTCACTCTCTCGTTCTCTTCTTCTGAGCTTTCCTCCTCCTCCTCCTCCTCCTCCTTCTCCTTCTTCGAATTCTTCCTCTTTCTTCTCTCCTCTTCCCGTTGTCGCTTCTCTTGCGCCTCTTTTTCCTTCCGATCTTGCGTTTCTTTTTTCTTCCTTTCCTCCTCTCTCAACTTTCTTTCTTCTGCTAGCATTTCCTTAATGGATGCGGCTTGTTCTGACATTGCCTTGTTCACAAGATCCTGAACGACTTCTTTCGACACGCCGGCGGACGAACTACCCTGAATACAATACCGGTCGCCGTTGTTTTGAAAGAAATCGTTCATTTCTTGCGAACAAGGCAGTGGCAAAACAAACCAACAGCAACGACAACAACAACAACAAAGAATAATAATAATAATAATAATAGTGTATCTCCTGCCAATTGCTGAGCCAAAAGGCCATGTGCATCCAGTCCTCCATTCCATAAGGAAAGTCTCCACACCAATCGGTGGAATAAAGGAAGTGACGGCATAGAACATTACTCTAGGAGCTTTATACCAATCAGCCCATGAAAGGGACCGATGGCCTATGTACTCCCTAAATAATAATAATAATAATAATAATAATAATAATAATAATAATAATAATAATAATAATAATAATAATAATAATAATAATAATAATAATAGTGCTTCTCTGTCAATGGCTGATGCATTTCTGCACATGCGCCTCCATCGTCTCACCCGTGAGGGGAGTACGAAGAATTGACGATAAGCTCTAATGACACCCCCGCAAGGGCAGTTCCAACACTTCCAGACGGGCCGGTATGTTCAATGAAAATACTGGTCCAGAAATAGACAGGTATGTTCAATGAAAATACTGGTGGCACCGACTGGAATCGAACTGGCGACAGGGCCCAGATGGTAGAACTTGACCACTGGGCTATCAAGGTGTCCATAATAATAATAATAATAATAATAATAATAATAATAATAATAATAATAATAATAATAATAATAATAATAATAATAATAATAATAATAATATAATAATAATAATAATAATAATAATAATAATAATAATAATAATAATAATAATAATAATAATAATAATAATAATAATAATAATAATAATAATAATAATAATAATAATAATAATAATAATAATAATAATAATAATAATAATAATAATAATAATAATAATAATAATAATAAAATAATAATAATAATAATAATAATAATATAATAATAATAATAATAATAATAATAATAATAATAATAATAATAATAATAATCATAATAATAAAGTTTGAAAAAAAATGTCAGCGCTTCCCGTTAGAGAGATTATACTCGGAAAAAAAAGACAGGGAAAGGCTCACTGATAGAATGCCACACACACTAGCTAGCCATACTAAAGCTAGTAGCTATACTCCCCTCTCTAAACTATATGCTGCGGCGCCCAAACAGACCTTTTGCCCCCCCCCCCCCCGGCCCCCCCCCTCACAAAAAAAAGAAAAAGAAGAAGAAGGAGTAGGAAAGATTATACCTCCAACGACATGTCCACTTCATCAGCGTCGACCGCGGGCTTTTTGGACTTCGGCTTGCCTAGTCACGTCAGAAATTAGAAACACTGAAAAAAAAGCACAAAAAAAAGATGAAATTTGCTAGTACCTGGCTTTTTCTTGCTGGACCCCTTAGGCATAGGAGGCTCAGGGGTCTCTTCTTCTTCAGGGACGTCTGGAACGTCTGGAACATCGTCGACGTCGATGGATTCTGCACAAAGAACCAAACAATATTACATACATCCTTCATTTTTCATTACATACAATGTTGCTACCGAATCTCAGTTTTTTGGCCTGCCCGAAGAGCGAGGCTCAGTCGGGCCCTTTTTTTGATTCTTCTTCTAACGTTTCAGGCGAGCATGCAGTAAATATGCAAAATAAAGAAAAGGAAGATGCCAAAAAAAAAAAAAAAAAAAAAAAAAAGATGGAGCTGGTGGAGAAGAAGAATAATAACATGTATATGAAGAAGAAAAAGAAAAATGGAAGAAGAAGAGGAAGAAGAAGAAGAAGAAGAAGAAGAAGAAGAAGAAATGACCTTGTTTGCTTCGTACAGAAGCAAAAGCTCCCGCTTCTGCCAGTTGCAAATCATAGGCGGGTTCGTGGGGTTACAGACGTAGAGGAGCCACGCGGGCTTCACCTGCTTCTCGAAGTCCATCGGCGACGGATCAAGCATGCAAGAGTGTTTAAGGTTAAAACCAAAAAAATCCATGAGCTGATATTGGATTTCGTCAGCCTTGCCATCGCCGTCAGTGTCGACCTCGCGCGCAGCAAAAATGAAGCGCTTCGATCCTGCAACATCCAAGTATAAAAAATATGTGCAGCTTGTGAATTTTGAAAAACATACAGTACCTCGATTTACTTGCGCCGGAGTCTTCTTGCGCCAACCAATGGGAAAGACAATGAAGAGCCTGCAAATAAAAAATAAACAATCAGTTTATAAAAATCTTTCATACTTATAGGGAAAAAGACCCGGGAGCACAAGGCGAAGTTTCACCCTCACATGTCTCCACTTGCGTGGACGCCTTCAGTTCGAAATTGTTGTACTTTGTAAGTGCAACGTCGAGCGCGAGCGCCCCCTCCCGATGTTTGTTGTCCTCGGATGTGAACTTAAAGAGCAAGCTAATTAAAGCAGCAGCAAAAGAGGAAGAATAATAATAATAAATAATAATAAGAGAGTTTAAATTTAAAAAATGGCAGCGCTTCCCGTTAGAAGAAATATACTCGAAAAAAAAACAGGGAAAGGCTCACTGATAGAAGGCCACACACACTAGCTAACTATACTAAAGCTAAGTATCTATACTCCCCTCTCTAAACTATGCTATCGAATAATAATAATAAATAAATAATAATATAATAATAATAATAATAATAATAATAATAATAATAATATAATAATAATAGTGCTTCTCTGTCAATGGCTGATGCATTTCTGCACATGCGCCTCCATCGTCTCACCCGTGAGGGGAGTACGAAGAATTGACGATAAGCTCTAATGACACCCCCCCAAGGGCAGTTCCAACACTTCCAGACGGGCCGGTATGTTCAATGAAAATACTGGTCCAGAAATAGACCGGTATGTTCAATGAAAATACTGGTGGCACCGACGGGAATCGAACTGGCGACAGGGCCCAGATGGTAGAACTTGACCACTGGGCTATCACGGTGTCCATAATAATAATAATAATAATAATAATAATAATAATAATAATAATAATAATAATAATAATAATAATAATAATAATAATAATAATAATAATAATAATAATAATAATAATAATAATAATAATAATAATAATAGTGCTTCTCTGTCAATGGCTGATGCATTTCTGCACATGCGCCTCCATCGTCTCACCCGTGAGGGGAGTACGAAGAATTGACGATAAGCTCTAATGACACCCCCGCAAGGGCAGTTCCAACACTTCCAGACGGGCCGGTATGTTCAATAAAAATACTGGTCCAGACGGATCGGTATGTTCAATGAAAATACTGGTGGCACCGACGGGAATCGAACTGGCGACAGGGCCCAGATGGTAGAACTTGACCACTGGGCTATCACGGTGTCCATAATAATAATAATAATAATAATAATAATAATAATCATAATAATAATAATAATAATAATAATAATAATAATAGTAATAATAAAAGAGGAACAGAAGAAAAAGCTAATAATAATAATAATAATAATAATAATAATAATAATAATAATAATAATAATAATAATAATAATAATAATAATAATAATAATAATAATAATAATAATAATAATAATAATAATAATAATAATAATAATAATAATAATAATAATAATAATAATAATAATAATAATAATAATAATAATAATAATAATAATAATAATAATAATAATAGTGCTTCTCAGTCAATGGCGAATGCATTTCTGCACATGTGCCTCCATCGTCTCACCCGCGAGGGGAGTACAAAGATTTGACGATAGGCTCTACTGACATCCCCGCAAGGCAGCTCCAAGCCTTCCAGACAGACCAATACTTTCAAAGAAAATATCCTTTGAAAATACTGGCACCGACGGGAATTGAACTGGCGACAGGTCCCAGATGGTAGAATTTAACCACTGGGCTATCGCGGTGCCACATAATATAATAATAATAATGATAATAATAATAATAATAATAATAATAATAATAATAATAATAATAATAATAATAATAATAATAATAATAATAATAATAATAATAATAATAATAATAATAATAATAATAATAATAATAATAATAATAATAATAATAATAATAATAATAATAATAATAATAATAATAATAATAATAATAATAATAATAATAATAATAATAATAATAATAATAATAATAATAATAATAATAATAATAATAATAATAATAATAATAATAATAATAATAATAATAATAATAATAATAATAATAATAATAATAATAATAATAATAATAATAATAATAATAATAGTGTATCTCCTGCCAATTGCTGAGCCAAAAGGCCATGTGCATCCAGTCCTCCATTCCATAAGGAAAGTCTCCACACCAATCGGTGGAATAAAGGAAGTGACGGCATAGAACATTACTCTAGGAGCTTTATACCAATCAGCCCATGGAAAGGACCGATGGCCTAATAATAATAATAATAATAATAATAATGATAATAATAATAATAATAATAGTGCTTCTCTGTCAATGGCTGATGCATTTCTGCACATGCGCCTCCATCGTCTCACCCGTGAGGGGAGTACGAAGAATTGACGATAAGCTCTAATGACACCCCCGCAAGGGCAGTTCCAACACTTCCAGACGGGCCGGTATGTTCAATGAAAATACTGGTCCAGACGGATCGGTATGTTCAATGAAAATACTGGTGGCACCGACGGGAATCGAACTGGCGACAGGGCCCAGATGGTAGAACTTGACCACTGGGCTATCACGGTGTCCAAATAATAATAATAATAATAATAATAATAATAATAATAATAATAATAATAATAATAATAACAATAATAATAATAATACCAGTCTTGATAATCTAATCCGGATAGGAATGTGAAAATTCCTTTGTGGGCCCACTCGCGAACCTTCCCCGAATCCAGAGGGGGAAACCCACTCAGCTGGTCATCCTCCTCTTCCTTCTTCTTCCTCTCCTCCTCCTCCATCTTCTTCCTCTCTTCCTCCTCCTTCTTCCTCTCCTCTTCCTCCTTCTTCTTCCTCTCCTCCTCCTCCTCCTTCTTCTTCTTCCTCTCCTCCTCCTCCTTCTTCTTCTTCTCCTCCTCCTTCTTCTTCTTCTCCTCCTCCTCCTTCTTCTTCTTCTCCTCCTCCTCCTTCTTCTCCTCCTCCTCCTCCTCCTTCTTCTTCTTCTTCTTCTTCTTCTTCTTCTTCTCCTCCTCCTCCTTCTCCTCCTCCTTCTCCTCCTCCTCCTCCTTCTTCTTCTTCTCCTCCTCCTTCTTCTCCTTCTCCTCCTTCTCCTCCTTCTCCTCCTCCTCCTTCTTCTTCTTCTTCTTCTTCTCCTCCTCCTCCTCCTTCTCCCTCTTCTTCTTCTTCTTCTTCTTCTTCTCCTCCTCCTCCTCCTTCTTCTTCTTCTTTTGCTCCTCCTCCTCCTTCTTCTTCTTCTCCTCCTCCTCCTCCTTCTTCTTCTTCTTTTGCTCCTCCTCCTTCTTCTTCTTCTCCTCCTCCTCCTCCTTCTTCTCCTCCTCCTCCTCCTCCTTCTTCTTCTTCTTCTTCTTCTCCTCCTCCTTCTTCTCCTTTTCATCCTTCTTCTTCTTCTTCTTCTTCTTCTTCTTCTTCTTCTTCTTCTTCTTCTTCTTCTTCTTCTTCTTCTTCTTCTTCTTCTCCTCCTCCTCCTCCTCCTTCTTCTTCTCCTCTCCTTCTTCTTCTCCTTCTCCTTCTCCTTCCCTTTGTCATTCTTTTCTTGCTTCTCCTTCTTCTCCTTCTCCTTCTCCTTCTCCTGTCTCTTCTGCCTTTTTGCGGGAGGAGCTTCTCCCAATCCGTCGTCCCAGGGCACAGGCTTATTCTTGAGCAGGATCCCTACGATGCATGCATTATAAATACATACATACATACATAATACCTTGTGCATTCCAGGTGTAGCTGAAGCCGCGGACCAACTCCTCCAAATCGCCTTTACCCTGCATGTTGCACATTAAATAAATAAGTGAGTAAGTAAGTGAGCAAGCATATACCAGATCATGCTTGCAAAAGACGGCGTGGGGAATCTCCACACAATCAAAGGGCAGCACGTCTGCAGACCCGTTGATTTTAAGGAACAATTCCCCACGCGAATTTTTGAGAATGGCTTGCAGAGTCTTGGCAATGTGCTTCGTAGACATGCCAGAGTCAGAAAGTGATCCTACACGTTGACAAACGAGCAAAATGAGTTGAATTCCAAAGACATAACTACCAGTCAGCGCCTTCAACCTTAAAATTTTTCTCGGGCCGGTCTGAAATTTGAACGTGTGGAAAAAGGGTCGTGTTATTATCAAACTTTTGTGCAGAGATTTTATTAAGAGCATGACATTTCGAGAAGATGTAACAGCATTCCCGCTCTTTCCCCAGCTCAGAATGAGCGGGAATGCTATTCTTTTCTTCTGTACACAACAATCTATGGAAAAAACTCTGCACAAAAGTTTGTGAAAACCGACCGGCATGATTTTGCATTTCCTTCCTAGTATGTACTCTCAACTCATGTCATCCCTTGCATGTTTCTGCTGCAACGTGTTTGTTAAATCTATAAATGTCATTTCCTAACATTGCACGACCCAGCTTAATCTATTTTTCACAAACCAGCAATTCGATGAAACTCGTTTTTGGATTGCTGTTTTGCAAACTCTTGTGCAGAGATTTTATTGAGAGCATGACATTTCGAGAAGATGTAACAGCATTCCCGCTCTTTTCCCAGCTCAGAATGAGCGGGAATGCTATTCTTTTTTTCTGTACACAACAATCTGTGGAAAAAACTCTGCACAAAAGTTTGTGAAACTGACCGGCATGATTTTGCATTTCCTCTTCAATATATTATTATTATTATTATTATTATTATTATTATTATTATTATTATTATTATTATTATTATTATTATTATTATTATTATTATTATTATTATTATTATTGCTTGGAGCTGCCTTGCGGGGTGTCAGTAGAGCCTATCGTCAAATCTTCGTACTCCCCTCACGGGTGAGACGATGGAGGCACATGTGCAGAAATGCATTCGCCATTGACTGAGAAGCACTATTATTATTATTATTATTATTATTATTATTATTATTATTATTATTATTATTATTATTATTATTATTATTATTATTATTATTATTATCATTATTATTATTATTATTATTATTATTATTATTATTATTATTATTATTATTATTATTATTATTATTATTATTATTATTATTATTATTATTGGACACCGTGATAGCCCAGTGGTCAAGTTCTACCATCTGGGCCCTGTCGCCAGTTCGATTCCCGTCGGTGCCACCAGTATTTTCATTGAACATACCGGTCCGTCTGGACCAGTATTTTCATTGAACATACCGGTCCGTCTGGAAGTGTTGGAACTGCCTTTGCTGGGGTGTCATTAGAGCTTATCGTCAATTCTTCGTACTCCCCTCACGGGTGAGACGATGGAGGCGCATGTGCAGAAATGCATCAGCCATTGACAGAGAAGCACTATTATTATTATTATTATTATTATTATTATTATTATTATTATTATTATTATTATTATTATTATTATTATTATTATATTATTATTATTATTATTATTATTATTATTATTATTATTATTATTATTATTATTATTATTATTATTATTATTATTATTATTATTATTATTATTATTATTATTATTATTATTGTTATTATTTAGGGAGTACATAGGCCATCGGTCCTTTCCATGGGCTGATTGGTATAAAGCTCCTAGAGTAATGTTCTATGCCGTCACTTCCTTTATTCCACCGATTGGTGTGGAGACTTTCCTTATGGAATGGAGGACTGGATGCACATGGCCTTTTGGCTCAGCAATTGGCAGGAGATACACTATTGTTATTATTATTATTATTATTATTATTATTATTATTATTATTATTATTATTATTATTATTATTATTATTATTATATAGCATCGTTTAAAGAGGGGAGTATAGATACTAGCTTTAGTATAACTAGCTAGTGTGTGTGGCCTTCTATCAGTGAGCCTTTCTCTGTCCTTTTTTTTTGAGTGATTCCCTCTAACGGGAAGCGCTGCTATTTTTTCATGTGTATTTCAAACTTTAGGTATGCCATGCTGAGGGCTAGCAAGGCGCCGATATATGTGGCACACCGTGGTGGTGGCTACGGAGTCTTTGCTGATAAATACCTTCCTCCTTCTTTTCAGCTTGGGCTCCTCGAACCAGGAGGAAAGTCTTTGCGTGCTGCAGATCATGCTGCATTTTCTGATCATTTCACTATGAAAATTGGGAGTTCCCTGCAAACAGGGATGCATCCAATTAAATTCATCAACGAATCGAGCAGGAATGCAATGCATCTCATCAACTCTTCATCGCAAGGGTTCAACAAGCTCGACGAGGACACTTGCCGACCGAACGTGAAGGTAAATTATGTTAGTTGTTACATACATCCATGCAATGTAAGTTTTTGTTACGTGTGTTGTATTTTTTCTATAAATATTGTTGTAAATAATGTCAGGTCAGCAAGGGTACTCCTATTGTGACTGTCACCACCGCAATATCGAAAGATCAAGAGATTTTGCTCAGCTATGCGCCTAATCCAGACCTAGAGATAGCTACGCTGCCAAGCGATGCACATCCGGTCTGGTTGAAAGAGGCTGTCAAGGTAGGAGCTAAAATCCCAGTTTTCCTGTTCGAGACTGACATTGGTCATGTATGTTTCATCGTTCCTGAGAAAGAACATCCGCTTCCACTTAAGTCAATTTCCTTGCTTCATGAAGCAAAGGTTGAACTTTTAGCGTCGGTCAGCAGTATTAGTTCTGATGGAAAGCAACCGCTCTCCAGGTCATCATCTATTCCGCCGGAAAAAAAGAGGAAGCTTCTCGACAGCGTGTCCTCAATTTCAGATAGTCGCCGCACGCTTCTGCCCAGGGAAAGCTCGGACATTACAGTCATCACAGAAAAATCAAGCTTGAGTGATGCACAGGTAAAAAGTAAATAAATGAAAATTATTACTGAGAAGATTCTTTTTTTACAGGCCGGTGTTCCTGACGTTGATGCTAACCTCGACAGCTGGAAACAGTCAGACAGTTCTACTGTCACTACAGGATATGATGTTAGTAGCTGCAGCAGCTCTAGACTATATCTTCCTACTGGCTCCATGGTAATTTTTTTTCTCTACCTGTCTATGTTCATGCTGGTTAATGTTCATAAGCGATCTTGTTTGCGTAGAACGTCGACGAAGAGTGTTCAGATACGGATTCAAACGGTGATGCTGCATCTATCAACCCTGGATTGCTTCCTCCTCTGGTCTGCGTGGACGATGCGGAATTATCCAACGAGCTTCGATTGAACTTCGACGAGCTTATGGAATCGAATGAGCTGTTGTATAACATCATGAGATTATCACCAATTCCTTACAGCAGACCACGTAAGAATCCAACGCGCCCCTACACGATGAAAAGTCGCACGAAAGGTGCAGTGAAGCTTCAGAGACCGTCTGCGCTCCAAAAACTGTTGGGGGTTACCTTCGCCGACTTGGACAGGGAAGTTAAGTCTGTCTGCTGCAAAAAGTGGAAGTGTTATTCATTTATCGACACGCGTGATGTGCTTTACACGAGAGCGAAGAATGCGTCATCGTCTCTCAGTGAGCTTTATTCTTGGGCAGCTTCGCAGCTTGAATCGTTTCAAACAAAAACTGGATCGTTTCAGTATATGTATTTAACGGAGGCTGTGTGCAAAGTAGCCTGGCAGCGTATCTACGGGATCGGTGATAAAGTTTTGTCAAGAGCACACAAACTTCTTGCAAATAACACGAAGGTTTTGACAAAAAGCTACTCAACCGTTCCTGAAACAGAAGATGTGGTAGCAGTATTACTCTGCGAGAAGTTCATGGAGAGTTACCCGGAGATATGCAGCGACGGAATATGGAGGATGCAAGAAATGGCTTAGGACGCAGGAGTCCAAAACTATGTTCGCGAGAATTGGAAAGATATGTGCCTTCGGTTTGGTTGTTCGAAACGAATTGATCCAAATAATCCTCCGACAGACAATACGATCAACAAAGTTTGGCGCATGGATTTTCCGCACGTCAAGTTTGTCAGAGGTATTATGCATATTTTCGTTATCATTACTTATTACAGGTTTGTTTTGCAGAAGGAGATTTCTCAAAATGCGAGATCTGCACAGAGCTTGCTGCTGATCATTCTAACGGTTTCAGGACTGAAGTAGAAGCTCAAGAATGGCGCCGTAGCAGGCTTCATCACAAAATTCACAGGGCGTGCCGCGTTGCCAGCATGCAGCGCAAGAAGGCAGCACCAGCAGATTTTGCTGCCACAGTCATATCAGCCGATATGAAACCTCCAGTGAAGATCCCATCTTGCCGCCGCGCCGCGAAAGATTTCAAAGGAAAAATTGTGTTTCGCCTTTGCGTTGGAATCAATACCTGCTACACTACCGATACGCATTTTATTCTGACGTACCTTGAAGGCGCGGTAGAACACGGCGCGAACAGCAACATTACTATGCTTGCCGCACTTTTACATTGGCAACTTTGGAACCCTCGCACAATGCAAGCGTGGAAATTATATCTTGAGTGGGACGGAGCTGGTGATAACACCGCGTGGGCGATGCTGGGTTTCCTTGGGCTCAATGTCGTTGACAGAGGAATCCGTTTCCAAGTAGAGTCACATCGCAAGCCACCAGGGCACGGACACGATGGAGATGATCAGGAATTTCGAGTTATGGATATCGGGTGGAAGAGCACCTTCCTGACAACTAACATCGCTCAAGCGTTATTAAAGCTCATTCTTGCATTCAAGAAGCAGCACAAGAAGAGGCATGTGCTGGTTGTTCTCGGATGTAACTACGACTGGATGACTCATTTTAGCCCGTGTATGAACAAGAGTTTCAAAAACTACAACAAACCCTTGGCATATAGAATCACCAAGAAAGATCCTGACGCTTTGCCGACTGTAGAGATCGCTACTTGGGGAGACGCACAGGATTTTCATGGAGTGCGTGATGATCCCAGAGGAGAACCGATCAATTTGTTTATCGGACGCCCCGGTAATAATATTATCTATCTTTCTCTTTCTCTCTCTCTCTCTATCTCTCTCTCTCTTTCTCTCGTTCTATCTATCTATCTCACTCTCTTTCTATTTATGACAGCGACCGACATGCCTCCCAAGCTTCCAGTCGGCTACTTCGTCAATCCGCGCCTGAAGAAGGATATTCGTGCTTTGGCTACTAAATACCTAGGGCCGGATGAGCGAGCACATGTAGAGGAAATGTTAGCAGGTGGAAATTTGACCAGAGTAGAGGTGGATGGAGATTACTTCGAAGGCGGCCTGCCCGGCCGTCCTGCTCATATGTCCTGTGTCGATGCAAAAGGCAAGGAATGGAGAGCAGAATTTCGATTGATCGACGAGCTACCTGTAAATTGGATGGAGTTGCCTCAAGAACGACAGGAGAAAATGAACGCACTTACGCGTTTGACCGATGAAGAGCTGCTGTCCTTACCACGCACTTATTTTGTTAATGAAGGACGTCCTCCAGCTCACCCGAGATGGCGTGGTGCAAGACAGCTTACTAGCGAAGAAAAGCAGGAGCAGGATTTAGCATTTGGAAATGCTTCTGAGCCTTGGCGGAAAATTCTCACGTTGCTAAGATCGTCAGAGGAAAAAAAAGCAATTTGCGTCCAAGCAGATGGTAGTTAGCGAATTGAAATCATGGATGAGAATGCATGGTGTTGCAACGCAAAACTCCGATCGGAAACAGTTCAAGAAGGCAGAGCTTATTGAACAAGCGTGGAACCATTTCGAACGATGCGACTGTGGGTTCCCTGAGGAAGAAGAGCTTGGTGCTGCTCAGCCTGCAGAACCAGTGGCAGATTCAGAGGATGACTTATCTGATACTTCATCTTCCAGTTCATCAACTGACTCATCGTCTGATCGATCTTCCGGTTCAGAGGAAGAAAAGCATAGTATTAGTTTTCTTCTTCTTCTTCTTCTTCTTCTTCTTCTTCTTCTTCTTCTTCTTCTTCTTCTTCTTCTTCTTCTCCTCCTCCTTAGCATGATGCTATCCATATTGTAGATGATTCAGATCGCTCCGACGCAAGTTGGAGAATGCGTAACTCAGGAATCCGTTTGCGCGGACGTCGCCGCGCACGTCGTGCTGCGGGTGGACGTGGACGTGGACGTGGACGTGGTCGTATGTGATTATTTTTTTTGAAGGAATTTTTCTGGGTCCGACTTTTTTCATAATGGTTTTTGTCTAGGGCAACTGCAACTGTAACGCTTCTTCTAAAAACTGAAATTAGAAATTTGTTTAACTCTGATAATGCACCAGAATCTGATGTGAAGCGTCCTCCCTCCGACCCATCCCCCCCCCACCCCCCCCCTCCCCCCTCTACGTACCAGCGTATGTCACAGCGGGCAAACAGAATTTTTTGAAGGTAAAACCATGTCTTAATATAGTAAAATGCTTAATATAAGCAAGAATAAACAGTAAAAGCAAATTCTGCATGTTCGGCATTGTTATCATCATAGATTCATGGTAGCCGGGACTATAAAAAAGTAGAAAAATTACCGTGTCGGACCGGTTCCTGCCCACCTCTGAAGATGAAGTTAAAGTGTATTACAATTAATAAAAACATATTTTAATATTATTTTTATATGTTCTGCAATCAGGGAATTCATTTCCTTTCATTTCCACACGTTTTCAAAAAAATCCATATACTTCATCGAAAATTTCGGAAAAAGGGATACCCCCAAGATTGTCGAATGTTTAGTTATATTATATAGTCGCTCGGATCTTTTTTATAAAAATAAATTAATCATTCTATATATCCGTATATCCATGTATATCATTGTCCTTAATAGGAAATTATAATTTTTTATATATCGCTATGACAAAAAAAACAACTTGTTTCTTTTCTTACTTATTCAAGCACCCGCATTTAATAAATCCTTTGTATTGTCCGCAACGTTCGCAATACTTCAATCTATTTATTAAGCAGGCTTTGTGATAATATTTTCCCTATTTGGATACTTTTCCACTACCTTTTTGGAATTGCCCTATTGCTTTTACAATAGCAACAGAATTTAATGTTTGGATTGTCAATGGTGCGGATGAGCAATCACAGGTCTTCGTTCATTTTGTCGTTTTCAAACCGCTTGATACATTCAGAGCCTAGCACCATTTCGCTCCCGTTTTTTACATTTTTTATGATGTAATTCTTTGTAATCTCGTGTGAGCAACAACAATATTGTTCTTCCCCTTTTCTATATGTTTCACAAGTTTCCAGTCGGCCGTGTTCCACTTTCCATCGGGCGATATAAATGAAACTGCATTAACTAGATTTAAGAAGTAATTTCCATTCACGTAATCCAAATGGAGTTGTAAGTCTTCATATGTCCAAAACGATCGGCGGTGAGAGGTGTCCATGGTTTATATAATAGTGCATATATTTTTATATATAAAATAAATTATATATTGTTTAACATACTATTACGAAACGCCCTTAATTCAAGCAATTCTGCTTTTTGTTTTTCGTATTTCTCCTTCCGCAATAATTTTATTCTCTCTTGGTTCTTATAATAGTATGCCTTCGCATTTTCCCTATTCTTATCAGGATGAGCCTTCAAAAATGCTTTTTTGCCCTTTCCCTTCTCCGTTGAACGATTTCTTCCTTGGTGAATTGAGGTGTCCTTGGCATTATGTCCCTTATATATAATTATATTATTTTAATTATTTTAAATTGAAAATCCGATCGTCTTCAAAAATACAAAAACGCCGTTGTGGCGACTCGGACACTTGAGAGTGGTATTGAGCAGGCTAAGGGCGACAATTCTTCTTAGTATTAATGAAGGCCAAGGTGGTTCGCGTCCAATACCCCTGGCAGGCTTTTATTTTTTACATCTTGTAATAAAAGGGGAGAGGTAAAAAAATTTCAATTTCTTAATATTATAACCTTGGACAGGTTGGACAATAATATTATAAGAAATGTGTAATACGAAGAAGAATTATATAATAAATATTAAAATTTAATAACTTAAAAGTGTCCAACTCTTAAAAAATCTACTTGGACAAGTCCAACCATGGGGTTGGACACCAATAGGAGAAGATATTTTCACTCACCCTGCTCTTATATTCATCTTTTCGTTTGCTATGATATCTCTCACGCCCGCTCTTATATTCACTCGTTGAATTATATATTAAGTATATACTATACATCGTATATATACCAATGAGCACCATCATAGAAGAGATAAAGGCGGTGTTCAACCTCCCTGATCCTAAACGGCAACGATATAGGGAAAAGTATGTGGAAAACAATAAGGAGAAAATTAAAGAGCATCAAAGGAAATATAGAGAAGCAAACAAGGATAAGATAAATAAACAACGACGGGAATATTACAAGAAAAATAAGGATAAGATCCAAGAGCAACAAAAAGAAATACAGAGAAATTAATAAAGTAGTATCGGATAAATACAAAGGGGAATATCTTAAACAGATAGAAAAAGAGAAACAAACAGATCCTAATGTTGAGTATTTAAAAGCACTCCAATTCTAAAATAATATCGTTATGGCCACCAATTTTGGTCAAAAAGGATTTTTTTTGGCCGATCGCTCAAGGAGAAAAAGCAAAAAGCAACTTTATTTTGCTTTTGTGTGTATTTCCCCCTAACCCCCCGCCACTCACTTCGTGAGTGTCCGCCCCCCTTCCCTCCATTTTGGGGTGTGATCATTTATGTATTCGCGACTTGTCCAACCGCAAAGTATTAAACAACCCTTAAAAACATAAAAAACCAACATTTGACATATAGAAAACATACATAGAAAACAAAAAAGTGTCAAATGTTTAACATAAATTTATCTAACTAAGCACATTAAGAGAGATTTTGACGAAAAGTCACATAAACCATATACACGCAGTTTATATATATTTTTATGAAATAAAAATATGGTTTATGTGTCTTTTCGTCAAATCTCTCTTAATGTGCTTAGTTAGATAAATTTATGTTAAACATTTGACACTTTTTTGTTTTCTATGTATGTTTTCTATATGTCAAATGTTGGCTTTTTATGTTTTTAAGGCTTGTTTAATACTTTGCGGTTGGACAAGTCGCGAATACATAAATGATATATATATATATATATATATATATATATATATACACTTAGTATGTAGTCATAGTGACGCAGTCACTAACAGTTTAGTGATGGGTACTTAATATGTAGTGTTCATCACTAGATAGTAGTAGATAGTGATAGTCACTGTACAGAAAGAGAGAAAGAGAGATCGTCACTACATACTAAGTAATGGGCACTAACTATTTAGTGATGGGAACTAAACACTTATACGTAGTGCTGATCACTAACCATAGTGACGATCACTATTAAAAAAAAACGCAGTGACCATCACTACCCATTTAGTGCGCATCACTTACTATGTCATGTAATACTGAAATGACTATACGTTTAGTGATGTGCACTAACAACTGAGTGATGATCACTAACAACGAATAAGTAGTGATGGTCACTGGCCATAGTGACTATCACTATTTACAGTAGTGATGGTCACTGGCCATAGTGACTATCACTATCTACAAGTATCTAGTGATGAACACTACAAAATTAAGCGCCCATCACTACATACTAAGTGATGAGAGAGAGAGAGAGAGGGAGGGAGAGAGGGAGGAAGGGAGGGAGGGAGGGAGAGACCTTTTTGAGTTTCGTGCAGAGAAAGCGCATCCGCCAGAAGACCGTTGCGTTGAAAATGTTTGCCGACCAGGGGCCCACTCGTTTATAAAAGAATTCTGTAAACGCAAGTAACGTCGCGTGGTATCGTCAGGCCTAGCCCCCCCCCCCCCCTCCTTATTGATACATTCGTAGCGTGTTGCACCCACTGGCTGTAAGCTACACAATACAAAAAGGAGAGAAAGAAAAGCAGCATAGTCAGTGGACGCATATATGTATATATATATATATGTATATATGTATATATACAGAGAGAGAGAGAGAGAGAGATCAGACTATCTATCTTCCTGTTGGCATATATATAGGGGAAATAATGGAGCGCGACAAGATCACACAACTGATTGATCAAGTGCCTGTTCAAAGACGCGTCCGTGATGCCTGCGACGGTAACCTACAGAGAGAGAGAGAGAGAGAAAGAGGAGTGAGAGAGTATGTGTTTGAGACACAGAGAGAGAGAGAGTTATTACTATTATTATTATCATTATTTGGAGTGTTGACTGTGACATATTTGAGGGAAATCCCGATGAAAAAACCTAGTCACACTTGCTAAACAGAGTTCCAGCACAATGGCCTCAAGGCGTTAAACTGTGACGCCAACTCATAACCCTTTGGTGGTAGATGCTGGGGAGGAGGGTCGTTGCGCGCGTAAAAAATCTTAAACTCCGCATATGCTGGTTGATAGCCCAGGACCCAGCAGACACCAGATTGTTATGGGTGGGGTTTCGAGGCAGCTCTAGCAACCGCGCTTGGTGTATGCACTTGCACATTCGGTGACGTCTTGCAAGAGGTTGCTGGGACTGCGGAATAACCTCGGCTTAGTGCAGTCTTGCCCTCAGGAGCTCCATCGGTGGCCCCGATCATCAGGCGAGAGACTGACACGGGGGGTGGAGGACCTCGAACAAGGGTATTGGAGGCTTATGTCCGTTGAGGATATGCCATTAGCTGCATCAGTACGCCTCAGATATACTATTATCATTATTATTATTATTATTATTATTATTATTATTATTATTATTATTATTATTATTATTATTACTACTACTACTACTACCATTCCTCTTGACATGCTATGCATTAAGTAATCATCACTAACTTCTAAGTGGCCATCACTAACTTCTTAGTGATTATCACTAACTTCTAAGTGACTATCACTAACTTCAAAGTGACCATCACTAATTTCAAAATGTCCATCACTAACTTCAAAGTGACCATCACGAAATTCTAAATGACCACACTATCAATTTAGTAATCATCACTATCAATTTAGTAATCATCACTGCCAAGTAAGTGACCAGGGACTCACAGGAACGGAGTACATAGATACAAAGATACACAGATACACGCATATTTTAAATATCTATATCTATATCTACCTATCTACCTATCTACTTACCTATCTACGTATCTATCTATCTATCTATCTATCTATCTATCCATAGCTATCTATAGCTATCTATCTATCTATCTACCTATCTACCTATCTACCTATGTACCTCGGACTCCAAGAACGCAGCGCAGTCTTCATCAGCGTCTTTCGAT
>WBZZ01005706.1:42500-75000 GCA_019918135.1 Paulinella micropora
ATCACTGACCATGTAGTGATAGCCACTACACAGTAATTAGTGATCATCACTAAGCGTGTAGTGGTAATCACTAATTTTTGTGTAGTGATGAGTACTATGACTGTAGTGACGGTCACTTAAGTAATTATTGTGGCGATGGCTCACTACCACTAAAGTCACTGCTACCAGCCAAGTATAGTGATGAGAACTAAATAACTGTAGTTCCCATCACTCCCAAGAGTAGTGACGGGCACTACAGGTGTTTAGTAGTCATCACTAACAACAGTTAGTGACGGGCACTACATATTTAGTGATCACTAATAACAGTTAGTGCTCATCACTACATCCGGTTAGTGATGAGCACTAAATTTGTATAGTGATCATCACTAACAGGATGTAGTGATGAGCACTACACCAGTAGTGATGAGCACTACATTTGTAGTGATCATCACTAACAGGATGCAGTGATGAGCACTACGATGGTGTAGTGACCATCACTACCTTTTGTTAGTGACGATCACTACACCACTGTAGTGCTCATCACTACCTATCATTACTTGGTTAGTGATGAGCTACGAAAATGTAGTGATCATCACTGCCAACCTTTTTGTTTGAACTAATTTGTTTAGTGATCGGCACTATCTTTTCTAGTGATCGGCACTACGTTTCGTCGATTTATAAAAAATTTTGCTTCCTCAGTACCGTTCAGTGACGAGCAAGTGATGGGCACTCATGTTGTAGTGATGAGCACTCATATTGTAGTGACGATCACTACAGACACCGGCAAGATACATTAAAAACCTGTTGCTAGTGACCGTCACTAATTTGTTAGTGATCATCACTAGATTTTTACTGATGCATAATTCCAAACATTGTAGTAATTCTAGTGATCATCACTACATTTTTTTAGTGACCATCACTAATTTTTTTTAATTCTTCACGAGTCGAGTTCTAGCAGTGCTTGCTAGTGACAGTCACTAAATATGTAGTGATGGGCACTCACTTTTTAGTGATAATCACTTATTAAGTGCTCATCACTAAAATCACTAACTTTTGCGTAACGGTCGACGGTTAAAACCGGAAACACTTCCATTTTCAGGTAGTGCTCATCACTACCTCGGTAAGTGATGAGGGAGAATCTAGGGTCAAGCGTAGTGATGGTATTGAAATCACTACATTCAGGATACCGGAGGCCGTAGTGATGATCACTAACACAATTTTTGTCTTATTTTAAGTGATCCAGCACTAACCTTTTTTAGTGATGCATCACTAAAAAAGTTTAGTGCTCATCCTAAAAAAAGTTAGTGATGGTATTCCGTACGTGTAGTGGAGCACGTGGGTCATGATCAACAGCAATTGCAAACGTTAACCTTTCATCCGAATCAGGTTAAAACGTTGGGCTGTTCAGCTGTTGGTCTAGATCTGTTGGTCTTTTATTTATAATTACTAGCTATAAAATCTAAGATTTACTAGATTTGCAGAACTTTCTCAAGAATTCCACTAATTATTTAATTGTAAAACTTCACGTGTATATATGCTATAGACATTCATCTAGGTGGGCGGCCGGGACCTGTATATCTCTAGTATCTAGTATATATCTAGTATATACTAGATATATGTGACAAGTCTTTGTTCGAATATTAATTATATAGCTAGATCAATATATTAATATTAATATATATAATATTGATCATACGCATATGCATATGTATGATCACTAGGATCATGATCATGATATCGATATACTAGATATATATACTAGATATATCGATCAGTACTACTAGTAGTACTAGTACAGTACTACTACGTATACTACTAGTACTAGTAGTACTACTAGTACTAGTACTAGTACTATAGCTACTAGTACGTATACTTGGACCTGCGCATGCCAACGTTAACGCACGGCTTCATTTACCCTCCGGAGAGGTAAAATATGATTTTTGTAATTAACAAAACAGGCCAATGTTAACACTATGAAAATATGACATATTTTACTAGTTTCAAAGCTCGCGGCCCCCTTACCCTCCCCCGTGCCGCGGGGCTTGGCCTGGCCAGCAGAGGCGCGGGGGCGGCCGGCGGGCCGAGCCTAGCTAGGCTCGGCCCGCCGGCCGCCCCCGCGCCTCTGCTAAGGCTAGCGAGGGAGGCCCGGCGGCGCCCTGTGGCTAGCTCTTGGTCTACGGGACGCCTGGCGGGGCCAGCGCGCGCGGGATAAGCCGGCCCTGGCTGGGCGGGTGGTTGGCGTACACCAGACAGCCATCGGAAAGTCCCGGAGGCGGGTGCCGGGAGCTAGCGTAGTGCCACGAGGAGAATATGTCTGTCTCAAGTAGTTGCCTTTAATTAAATAACCAACGTTACGGTCGCCTACGACAGGGCGCCAAGTGAAAAGAAGAGAGAGAGAGAGAGAGAGAGAGAGAGAAAGAGAAAGAAAAACGGGATCATGGTCCTGGCTATCGGGAAGTCACACAAGCCCAGGGCTTTACTGCTGGTACGAATGCAGCCGGGCGTGAACCGGGCAGCCACAGCAGAAGGGGTGTGGGTCAGAGCACAGGGTCCAGCAGAGGGGGGTATTCAGTTTCGGAGCCGGGTGGCGGCGCACAGGCACGCGCGGGCGAGGGCCGGCGGGGCCGGCCTGCCCGAGCGGTGTGCAGGCCCCGGCGCGGGGAGTAGTCACGGGCATACGGGCTGCGCCCCCTGGCCAGCGGCCTGGGCGGCGGACAGTCACGGGAGGGGCCCCTCGTCGGTAGCCGGCGCTTGAGGGGGGTGTGTGGCAGCGGCAGGGGTACGTACGTGCGGACATATTAATATTAACTGCCGGGGTGCTCTTGCTCGCGCCGCAAGCGGGAAGAGACCTGGCGCAGCATGTACTCCAGCCGGCGGAGGTCCTCGGCCGCGTTCAGGGCGCTCTCTCTGGCGCCGTCCGTACGGGCGTGCCGTGCTAGCTGTCCGGCCGCGTCGGTGGTGCTGGCCCCGGCTGCTTCGCAGGCCCGGATGGCGAGCGGCAGGCCTCCTGCAGGTAGACTTGGCGCGCTAGGCCCCTCGTGCTGGAACATGGACAAGAGTGCCTCGACGCTCGTGTCGGCGGAGGGAGCAGCCAGCACGGGATTAGGGTATTGGGTCGGGGAGTACGGCTCGGACTCGGCCGCGGGTGGCAGGTGGGCGGGCATGGTAAACAGGTCGGTGCAGCCGTCGGCTAGGAGCCTGGTCTCAGCCAGCGGGATCACTTTGTGGCCCTGGCCAGGCGCCGGGAGGCGTCCGTCGTAGGGCAGGGGGGGGCGTCCGTCCGCCCGGCGCCCGCCGCGTGCGCGGCGCCCGGCGCGCGACACGTGGGTGGGGGCTCGGGCGCGTCGCCACCCGTAAGCGCACGGCGCCCGACGGCGGGCCCCGCCGCAGGGGCATGCGCTGACGCGCCGTGCCCGGCGGCTGGCTCGGCGGCGTGGGGAGGCTGGGCGGGCGCGGGCGCACCAGGCGAGGTGGCGGCGCCGTCCTCAGTGCCCAAGGCCACCGACATACGGTTTCGGAGGATCTGGCTTCTGGCCCCGGGCAGGAAGGGGGAGCGGAGCGCAAGGCACCCCCCCCCCCCCGGCTCACTCCTCCCCACCCGGCCCTACCCAGCTCCCTGCACCCGCCCCAGGCGCCCGCCCCCGGGCCGCCCCCCCCCCCCCCCCGCCGGGGTGGGCGCACGCGCGCTCCCCCCCCCCCCCCCCCGCCGGCCGCGGCCGCTGGTGGTCAGGGCAGGCGCTGGGGGGAAGCACACCTTCCCGGCCGGTTGCCACCACAATCGTACCTGACAGGCCTGCCGGAAATCTGCACCGGGGCCGCCCAGGCTTGGCCCCGCATGCGTCTGTGCCGTGTGTGGGCCCGCGCCGCATCGCCCACGCACAGGCCGTGGCTCTGGTGAGCAAGCTGGGCCATTTCCTCGCGTCACTGGGCCAGGGAGAAGAAGAGAAGCGTACGGCCCGTGAGGATTTGCTAGCCGAAGCCGCGGCCGCAGCGTGGGGCGACGGTCCTGGGCAAGGTGCTCTGCTGAATCTAGTGGCCAAGGCCGACGCCGTCGCGCAACGGCCGCGACGAAGCGGAGCTCACGTACCTGGCCTTGTGCGGCGCCTGCCAAGCGTATGTCATTAGCGAGGCGATTACGCAACCGGGCCGTGGCGTGTGTACTGGGTGCTGCCCCCGAGCCCGGCCGCGGCGGCCTGTCCGCGCCACTCGCGCGGGGCCAGGCCCCCCGGCGGCAGCAGGCCCCGTGGCGGGCCGCGCGGGGGCACCCGGCGTAGGTCAGCCGAGCACAGGCGCCGCCGGGCTCGCAGCTTGCTTTCTCTGCAGCGACGTCAGGGAGTAAACACGAATTCTCTGGCGCCGGAGCCCCCGGGGGCTAGGGACTGTGGCGGCACCGAGGCCACTGCGACGCAGAGCGCGCCGGGCCCCGCCTAGCCACCGGTTGGTTACGCGACCGGCGCGGGGCGGGCGGGTGGGGTGGGTGCCCCGCGGAGCAGCGCCACTACCGCGCAGAAGGCGCCCGGGCCACCTGAGGGGGGGGGGGGGGGGGAGCGCGGCCACGACCCGGATCGGCCCGCGTGCGCGCGGGGGGGGGGGGGTGGTGCGCGCGCGGTCCCCGGCAGGGTCAGCCGGGGGGGGGGGGGGCGCTGGCCGCACAGCAAGGCCTGGCGCTGGCGCAGTTCAACCTAGGGTCGCCTACGCCCGGGGGGTGGGGATCGAACGGGACAAGGCCCTGGCCGTGGAGTGTTACCGCCTGGCCGCACAACAGGGCCTGGCGCTGTCGCAGTTCAATCTAGGGGTCGCCTACGCCCGGGGCGACGGGGTGGCGCGGGACGACGCGCTGGCCGCCAAGTGTTACCTGCTGGCCGCGGAGCAGGGCCTGGCACTCGGGCAACTGCAACTAGGCAAGTGCTATGCCCGGGACCGGGGCCTGGGCCAGGACCACGCCCAGGCCATTCATTGGTTCCAGCTGGTAGCAGGGCAGGGGCTCGCGCAGGCCCAGCTCCAGCTAGGCATCGCCTACAAGCGCGGGGAAGGGACGCCCCCCGACCCGCACACGGCAGTGGAATGCTACCGTCTAGCTGCACAACAAGGGTTGGCGGCCGCCCAGTGCAACCTCGGTGTTTGCTACGCATTGGGCAAAGGCGTGGCGCAGTGCCTGGTCCAGGCGGTGGAATGGCAACGCCTGGCCGCGCTGCAGGGGCTGGCAGTGGCCCAGTTCCGCTTGGGGGTTTGCTACAAATCGGGGCAGGGAATGTCACCAGACTATTCGCAGGCCATGGAGTGGCACCGTCTGGCCGCGCAGCAGGGGCACGCAGGGGCGCAGTTCCGCCTGGGGGCCGGCTTAGCGGCGGGCCGGGGGGTCGCCCAGAGCCAGCTCTGGGCCGCGCGGTGGTTTAGTCTAGCCGCGCGGCAGGGGCATGCCAGAGCCCAGCTCAACCTGGGGGTATGTTACGCGACGGGCCGGGGCGTCGGCAAGTCGCAGGCCCGGGCCGCCAGGTGGTACCACTTGGCCGCCCAGCGCGGGCTGGCGGCCGCCCAGTTCAAGCTGGGGGTCTGCTACGCGCACGGCCGGGGCGTGGCCCCCGACCCGGCCAGGGCCTCGTACTGGTACCGCCTAGCCGCGGAGCAAGGCTACGCTAGTGCCAGGCTCAGCCTGAGCCTCTGCTACTTGCAGGGAGAGGGTGTCGGGGCGGACCAGCAGCTCGCGGCCCGCTGGCGCGGCCTGGCGCGGGACGCACTACAGCCCCTGCTGCGGAGTGGCTGAGCTGCGGGGTGGCAGCACACGGCTCCCCTGCGCACAGGGGAGCCCCAGACTCAGGGGGCTGACTTTTTTTGCCTCAGCCGGCGAGGCACGGCTGAAAACGAATTCATAGAGTAAAAAAAGAGGTTGGTGAGGAAAGAGCGCGGGCACGATCCTGCCGGTACTACTGGGGACAAAACAGTACAATCAATCCATCCGTGCCGGCCTAGCAGTGAGCGAGTGGAGTTCGGCGTGCCAGGAAGAGTAGGGGGGAGGGGCGAAAAGGGGGGGGGCTTCCTCTCGGCTCAGAGCGGCCTGGGCTAGGGGGGTAGGGAACCGGGGGCCGGGCGTATTCATCTTAGGGACCGGCATATTCCTCTCCTACTCAGGGGTAGGTACTCTAGGGTGTTCAAGTAGTTTAGTTTATTACTGAAGCTGACTGGAACGGACGGACGGAGAGCAAAGTCCTGCTGCACTTCAGGAGCTGCAACGTTTGCTCGAGCACCTTGAGCCTGGGCGTTCCGACTGCATTGAGGCACCTAGCGAGCTCGCTTGTTATGGCGGCCAGCATAGTGCGCGAGCGTGCATCTTTGTCCAGCACGCCCAGTTACTGCTGTAGGACGGTCAGCGGACACTTTTCCGGTGGGATACCGGCAGAAACGAGGGACCTGGTGCAGGGCTGCAACGAGAACAGTGTTCCGCGACGCACGGGGGGGCAGGTCCAGCAGCAGCCTAAACTCTTGCAGGTAGGTGTTAGTAGTGTTGTACGCGCGCTTCTTCTTGCGATTCTCCTTCTGGCGGCGTCTGAGTTGGCTGCCACACAGCTTGCTCGGCGAGCCCTGAGTGGCCGGCTGGCTCTGAGCGGCCGGCTGGCTCTGGTGCCTCTTCTCTGCGCCCCCGTCGGCAGGGCCGGACGCCCGTCGCTTGTGTGTGGCCGGGCCGAGTGCCGCTAGTGTGGGTCCTGCGCGGGGCAGCGGAGTGGCAGCTCTGGAAGGCAGTGCCCGCGGTGGCTCGGGATCGGCTGCGGCTGCACCAGCGGCAGCGTGCTGCGCATCCAGCTGACCAGTGGGGCCGGCGGCGGTGCCAGGCGTGGGGCGGAGGGAGCAGGGGCCGGCGGCGGTGCCAGGCGTGGGGCGGAGGGCGCAGGTACGTGCGTGGGCCTGGCGGGCGCAGGGGCCGGCGGCGGTGCCAGGCGTGGGGCGGAGGGCGCAGGCGGCGGGGGAGTGGAGTCGGGTGGGCCGGGCTACACGGCCGTGGGCGCTAGCGTGGGTGCCATGCCGCTGCAGGGTAGCAGTGGATAGCAAGAGGCAGCCAGACTGTCGGCGTCCTTTAGGAGCATGGCTAGCGTCACCGCCGCTTCGTGGCTTTCGCCGTCCCACGATAGGTCCCGACCTAGGTCCGCGGGCCCTAGGTAGGACGGGGACCCGAGTTGCAGGATCGGCTGGTGTAGTCGCGAGGCAGCGGGAAGGGGGAGCTGCGGGGGGTAGGGCCGTGGTTGCATTTCGATGCCAGCAGGAGCAGGGAATGATGATGCTGTCGCCCCCCCGGGGGGGGGGGGGAGCACGCCCCCCCCCCCGCGCGCGCCTCTTCGGCGCGCGACAGGCGCTAGCACGCGCCGGTGCGCGTGGGGGGGGGGGGGCGCCGGTGCCCCCCCCCCCAGGTCGCGCGCTGTGCGCCCGGCGACGGTGCTCCTGCCCGCGGCAGCACGTGCCGGGCGCGCGCCGCTGCCACGGAGCCGCCGGAGGGGGGGGCGTGCGTCCACGGGCTGCGCCGTCAGTCTACCCCGCCTGCCACGGAGCGGGCAGAGGGGGGGCGCGCTCGTGACTGCGCCTGGGGCGCGGCCGAGGGGGGCGCTCACGACGGCGCCTGGGGCGCGGGCCGGGCGTGCGCCACCGTGCGTCCACCCCCCTTCTACCCGCCCTCCTCCCAGCTCAGTGAGATTTTTGGGATTCTGCACCCCCAGGGCTGCCACCACCTGGCGTTGCTTAGTTTGGACCATGTCCAGCAACAAAGGGCCTCTCCCAGAGGACCGGCCTCGGGCCTGACCTCCGTCACTCTGCAAGAGGGTCATGAACCTTGGATGTGCCACACCGACATCTTGAAGCAGCTTCCGCTCGGCTGCTTTTTGCGTACGGCTGTCGATGCCCCGACCTACGATGGCAAGATCCAGTTTCCCGCGGATGCCTTCTGCGCAGAACACTTCCTCCTGCTCCAAAGGGAAATCCTCGACTACCAGCGTAATGTAGCTCGAGGAATGCGGTGCATGCTGCTTGTTACCTATGGAGTGATACAGAACGTAGCTGGCCTCGCAGGGGGAACGAGGCGTAAGGCCGCCCGTAAGGCCGCCCGTAAGGCCGCCCGTAGGGCCGAGGCGACAGGCCAAGCGGTTGCATCCACGACTCGTGTCACGCACCTGACCGATACATTCCCCAGGGAAGCACTGCCTGCTCCGGTTCTCGCGCTATCGAAAAACCTGGCACGGCCTGCCGACGAGAGATACACCCCGCTCCCACCCGCCAGGGCCAAGTGCCTGGCGTACCTTGGTTTTACGGACCTGCTGGCCCTGCTTCTGTCGGATGGCTTCTTTTTGGTCTGAGATCTCATGAAGGAGGCGGCCGCCACGTACAAGGTAAGCGTCGCGAACCGCAAAACCGGTTTTGTCGGCTATTGGTGGGACAATGACACCAATCAGTATCGTGGCCAAGACCAGGTGGAAGCTGCGGTTTGGGCTGGGGGGGCGCTGTGGAGTTGCCAGGCGTTGGTACGATGCGGACCCCTCGGGACCTACTGTCTTTGGTAGCCAAGAACATCGAGGGCCTGACCGCGGAGCACGAATCCCTCCGCCAGCAAGGAATACGGTACCCAAGCCTGGACTCGTACATGGAGGTGCTACAAAGCAGCCGGGGACAAAAAAGGCTCGACTTTGTAGCAGCGGCGGAACATTTCGGTACACTCAGTAAGAGTTCCAGTACGGACGACGACGGAAGAAGCAGCAAGAGAATCAAGACATTGTCATCGCTCGACGGGCAGGCTGAGGAGTAGCTCTTGGTCTGTTCTGCTGTGCTCCACGTGGTCAGCAGAAAAAGGGCCAGGCGGAAACTCTGGGCGAGAGAGAGAGAGAGAGGAGGAGGGTGGGGCTGTGCACAGAAACTAGCACCTACGTTCAGCACGATGACGGCAGGGGCTACCGCGCCTGCCAGGCCAGGCCCTGTCTGTAGTACCGGCGCCCGCGCCCGTGGCCCCCAGAGCCAGGCTCACCAGCCGCTTCAGCGCTGGCCGTGCGCTCGAGGTCTATTCCAACTCTTCGCAGTGTAAAAAGAATCGCCTACCATTCTGATAGACCCAGTAAGGGGTGACAGACCCTGTCACACCCTTCTTGAGCAAGTCAGTCCAAGTAAAGAGCTCCTTGTTGTAATTGCCATTCTTCATGTAAACATCTCCTAACAAGTTGAGCATTTGCACCGAAACCATTTGCTCCAGCACGGCCTCGATTTCGGCTCGGCTCTGCACATAGAATGTTTCGTCGTCCAGGAATTGCCACACGGAACCGTTCCAGCGGCCACATTGCTCGCATACATGGTCGACGCCCTGAATCCACAACCTGAATGCAATCTTAGTTTCTTCAATTGAGAGGCTGTGGTGGAAATAAAGCTCTACAGTTGTCACGATATGTCCAGCATAGCCGTAGCGTTTGCCGGCGTTGAGGTTCAGGCAGCCGGCCAGATCATAATTAACCGTATTTGCGTAAACTAGGCTCCCGGTAACGGCACGGAGGGGGGACCTTGTGTAACCTCCCCTGAGGACGATCTCTTCGATTGCGTCGGCCACCGGCCCGCGCACACGGTGGAGGTGGTCTTCCTGAGCTTCGGTGGCCAACGGGAGAAGACACTCGCTGAGGCTGCGGCAGGCCGTGCCCAGCACGGCCACGGACGGCGGAGACCATGAGGCCACCAGTCGCAGCAGTTCCTCTGGCAGGGCGGTCAACTGCGCAACGAACGGGTCGGTGTGCTCCAGCCCTTGCTTTTCCTTCATTGGAGCGGCTCTCATGGTTAGCTAGTGTTCAAAAACCGGCACCACCAACGAACAACCAGAACGACATACAGTGCCAGAAGAAAAGGTACCACAAAGGTCAGGTTGGACGGGGGGCGGGGGCGCCAGTCCCGGGCGGGGTCGGTGCGGCAGGCCGGGCCCCGGCCGCGCACGCACGGGTTCTGCCCGCCTGTGGCCAGGCGGGGGTAGAGGCCGGGGGGGGAGGGGGGGTGCGGGGGGGGGGGGGGGGGGGGGGGGGGGGGGGGAGGGGGGGGCAGGGGGGGGGGGAGCCCGCCGTGCCCCCCCCCCCCCGCTCCCCCTCCTCTCCACCCACGTGGCGAGATCGTGCTGTTTTTTTGCCTTCCGTTCCCTTCCTAAAGGCTACCACCTTGGCCTTTGCTCAGCACTGCGCATGTCCGGCCCACAGCCAGTCGGCACAGACAGCGCGGCCTCGGAGCTGACCTCAATCGTTGTACAGAAAGGTCAGCCTGCCTGGCTGTGCGCCACCCAGAGCTTGAAGAGACTCCCTTCTAAGTGCCCTCTGCGCGTGGCTGTCGAGGCGCCGAACGACGGCACGATCGACCTTACGGACGGTAAAGTCTGCGTACACCACAGGTCCATGATCAAGGACGAGGTTCTCAACTACCAGCACAATGTAGTGCAGGGACTGCGGCGTTCACTAAGTGTTCTCCAGAAAGTGATGAGCCGCGGGGTTGCGGAAGTAAATAGGGGAGTCTCACCCGATGCGCATATGATAGACCCCAGAGAGCTACTCTCGGCCGCCATCCTCCGTGAATCCAAAGATGCAGCACGGCCTGCCCCTACGACGACGTCTGCCCCGCTCTCGCTCGCTAGGGCGCAATGCCTGGCGTACCTTGGCTTTACGGACGTGCTGGCTATGGCACTGGCGGACGCCTTCCTTCCAGTCTGGAAACTCATTCACAGTGTACCAGGCTACATAGTAAAGCTGGGGGGCCAACAGCCGGGAAACCAACTATCAATCAGTTTTCTCGGCTTTTGGTATAAGGAAGACGAAAACAAGTATTCTTCATCTGATGTGGTAGAAAACGCAGAGTGGGTTAGCGGTCCCATAGAAGTGCAAGGCGATGGCAAAATGCGAACGCCTCTGCACTTATTGTTTGTGGTGGCCGACAAGATCGAGGGCTTGCAGAAGTTGCATGCAGAGCTCGGTGCACATAGCCTCGTGCTGAAAGAGTTCGATTCGTGTATGAGCGCTTTACGTAGGGAGCCTAATGATACGAGACGCAACTACGTAGCAGCGGCTGCAAAGTTCCGACATATTCGTATGACAACGCGACCCCCAGCCAGAATCCAAGTAGGTCGCTTGGTTACAGACCCAGCGGGGGAAGAGCGGACAGCGGCAAGAGGCAAAGGCAGGAGGCGCCGTCTCTTGATGCAGAGGATTAGTAAAGTGAACAGAGTCTGTCCTTCCCCTGAGGAATTCCTCTTCCCGTCTAGCTCGCCATGGTGACGGGTCGGTACTAGAAACCTGCTGGGGACTGGTTTCGGCCTCCGGACTAGCAGTGGAGTTTTTATTGTCAAACGCCTAACACACAGAAACAGCGCGTTTTGCGCCGTTCCGTACAGGGCGCAGGCGGGCGTATTTTGCGTTCTAAGTGTCCGGAACGGGAGTAGGGACACTAACTTCCACGGGTGCGAGTAGACTCTGCCAAAAAAGCTGCCAGCCCTACCCGTGCCACCGCCGGCGCCGTTGGTCAGCGCCTGGATAGCTTCTTTCCCCCCTCGCCCGGCACCAGCCGCGGGCGCGGCAGAGGTGGTTGGCGCCTCGGGCTCCTGCATGTTGACGCCTTGTAGTGCGGCGTGCTGCCTGAGGCAGCACCCGCGCGGAGGACCAGGACCGGGGTTTGCGTCGTCGTCCCCGTGACCAGCACCTTGATTGTCGACCGTACCCGCGCTAGCCCGGCCAGATCGATCCTACCGAGTCGCGGGCACCCGGTAAAGGTAAGCTCCAGCCATTCGGCCTGTCGCAGACGAGGCAGATGGACGCTGGTCAGCGCGGGGCAATCCGTGAAGGTACGGTACACACCGCCCGTTACCGTCCGCAGCTGCGGCAGCCGCACGGTTCGGAGAGCGGTGCAGTCTTCGCAGCTCACACGCAGCTTGCCCGACACCTGTAAGGCAGGGAGCGCTAGCTTCTTCAGCTGTCCGTAGCCCAGCGCACTGGTGTTGCCCGCCGCCGGCCCGGCCTTTATGTCCTGGGTGCGGTCGCGGCCCGCTAGCCGGAGGTGCAGGCTCTGGACCTTACGCAGCCGGAGCAGGCTGCAAGCGTCCAGTTGGGTACAGGCGTAGAAGGCTAGCACAATACGCTGTGCGTGAGTAAGCGCCGGGAGCTCGAGCCGGCGGAGAGCAGGACAGCTCTCAGCCTCCTCCACCCTGGCTACACCCTCCGAGGAGAGATCGTAGTCAAAGCCGAGCAGCATCCGGAGGTCCCCACATTGCTGCAGAGCGGGCAGGCTGCAGGTCCGAAGCGACAAGCACCCCCTTCCGAAGATGAACTCGCACTGGCCGGGGGGTGTTACGGGCGGGGGGGCCGGCAATAGGGGTTCTTCTTCTTCTTCTTCTTCTTCTTCTTCTTCTTCTTCTTCTTCTTCTTCTTCTTCTTCTTCTTCTTCTTTTTCTTCTTCTTCTTCTTCTTCTTCCTCTTCTTCTTCTTCTTCTTCTTCTTCTTCTTCTTCTTCTTCTTCTTCTTCTTCTTCTTCTTCTTCTTCTTCTTCTTCTTCTTCTTCTTCTCCGGAGGACACACCCAGCGACGCGGGCGTGGCGGGGGGCACAGGCTCCTCTTCTCCCGCGGGCAAAGGCGTGCCCGGCGACAGGGGCGTGCCGGGCGCCCCCCAGTGGAGGAGGCCAATCAGGGCTAGCAGGGGCAAGCTGAAAGCCGACAACCGCCGGCAGTCCTCCACGCAGACTCCTACGTTCCGGGCGTGGGAAAGTGCAGGAAAGCCGACAGAGCGCAGGGCCCCACAGCGGCTGAGGTTCAGAACCAGTTCTTCCCGTACAGTCTGCAGGGCAGGGAACGCCAGATTCCGCAGCCGGATGTGTGTCTCCCTGCCCGCGCTGTGGCCCCGAACAGGATCCTCAGGCTGCGGGCCTCCTCCAGCACCGGCAGACCGAAGGTCCTTAGCTGGTCACAGGCATAGAAAGCCAACACGATATGCCCGGCACACTGTAGGAGCGGCAGTAGGACCTCGGAGAGGGCCGGGCAGCCCTTTTTGCCCTCGGCCGGCTGCGGCCGGCCGACGCCCGCTTTCAGCGCGTTGGCCGCGGGGGACCCGGCCTACGGGCGTACCTGCGGCGCCCCAACGTCGTCCGCGAGGCCAAACGAGAGGCGCAGGTCGCCGGTGCGCCGGAGGCGGGGCAGGGCGCAAGTCCACAGCGCGTGGCAGCCCGCTCCAAACCCCAGCTCGCACTCGCTGTCGTCAGGCGCGTCGGACTCGCCCGACTCGTGCCCGTCTTGGACATCGATCGCGTCTTCCCCACCGCCTACGTAATGTAGTCGGGGCAGTTTGAATTCGGTCAGGCCGCTGTCCGACACACAGACGTGGAGGCGCTAGGCGCTGTACAGGCCAGAGAGATCGCAGACGAGCTGCGGCCGCCGGCACTTGTGGAATCCCACCGAGAGCAGGCCCCCTACTGTCTCCAAGGCCGGGGCCGAGCAGGAGTGCAGCCTGTCACAGCGGATGAACAACAGCAGGACGTAGCGCTCCGCACTGGACAGCAGAGGTAGCTCCGCCGAAACGAGCCCGCACCCTTCGCTATGAATGTCCAGCACGCCGGTGCGCTGCAGCTCCGGCAGCCGGAGGCTCTCGAACTGCGTTCAATCCTTCGCCTCGAAAATGACGCCGTCCTCGACCGCCTGGAGCCGCGGGACAGTGAGTCCGGCCAGGTTTTTGCACTCGGTCAGCCGGACACAGAGACTATCTTTGTGTGGCGCCAAGGCTAGCAATCGCAGTGCGTACAGGTCGCACTGCTGTAAGTCTAGCGTCAGGCCGCCCGGGTCTGGGACGCGCACCGACAGGGCTCGCTCCGGGGGGCCACAGGCTCCGGTGTTGCAGTCCAGCAGCTTGAGGTGCATATCCTGGCCAAAGGCAGCAGACAAGGTCTGGAGCTCTACGCAATTCTGCAGCTTGACGGTTGTCCGATTGGGCGCTGCCGCCGCTCGAGCACCAGCTCTCGCAACCTAGGAAACCGGAGCAGCGAGAGGTTCCAGCTAAGATTAGTGTCGCCCTCCCGCGCGTAGAACCTAGTCCGCTGGAGAGAGCGTCTCTAGCACGCCCCGGGCGGCCGCGTCCAACACGAACTCCTCATCGGGCTCCCACACCGTCGAACCAGTCAAACCAAAGGTGGGAGCGAGCAAGTATAGCCTGGGGGCGGCGGCTGCCCGTACACAGTCCCAAAACGTCACTGGACGGCGGGGCGGTGCGTCCGGGGGCCCGAGGCGGGGGCCACCACAGGCTTAGTTTGGGATCCGGAGCCGACGTGCTGCGTAGCAGCTCAAGCGCCGACCGCAGCGCTTGCCAGTACAGATCGGGCCGCGCCCCGACCCGCCTGGAGGCCCACAGCGAGCCTAGTGCCAGGTCGCCGCGCCGGTTGGACGCGAACAGCTCCCTGGCCGCCTGCGCCCAGCGGGCCGGGTCGGTCTGGCCCCGGCGCTCGAGCAGGCGCGCGGGACCGTCGCCCGCGTGGTCCGTCCGTGTTTCTTGCAGCCACCGCTCCGCTAGCCACTCTCCGAGCCCCGCCGGCCGCGCTCGGAGCTCGCGTGCCCAGTCCAGGCCGTCCTCACAGAGCTTCCAATAGAGATAGGAGGCCAGGCAGGCGGCCCGGCGCTCGTGCGACAGCCAGTCGGGCGCGACGGCGTACGTGTGCGCCAAATCGACGGGGGGTAGTAGCTGGAGCAACTGGGGCACGGCCGCGGCGTCGGACCGCTGGCGGGAGAGCGCTGCATCCTCGCCACCCGCGCGCCGTGCGTTTGGGAATGAAGCACCGGGACGCAACCGACAGCCCCCCCCCCCCGGGGGGGCTCGTCCACGGGGACAGAGGGGGGGGGGGGGGGGGGCGTAGGCCGCCCCGCGAGGGGAAGGAGTGGGGAAGGAACAGTGGCCGGGGGGGGGGGGGGGCGGCCGCAAGTGACCTCGCGCGGACCCTGTGCGGCCGGGAGGAGCGAGTGTAGGGGTCAGTGGTTGAAGGGGAGGGGTTTGTCACTGCCGGGCTAGGGCGGAGCAGGCCTATTAATATCCTACCCAGTGGTAATAGTATTACTATCTACTCGCTTGTTCGTGTAGTATTTAATGCGGCTGGCTGGACCAGAGGCTGGGTCCTGCTGTTCCTGGCACCTGGTGGCCGGAGGGTGTAGCGCTCGCGACAAGGGGGGGGCTAGAGAGAGTGTGTGTGTGTACCGGAGCCACAGAACGGCCGGGCTAGGCCGTGTGCCGGAACTCCGGAGAGTTATTTTCTTTTCCGTGCACGAGCGGTACCAGGCAAGTGTTCCTGCTTTTAATGTGACTGCGTAGCCAGCCTGGGCATCGCGTCAGGCTGCGTTCACTCACAACAACAGCTCTGCCAGAGCTAGCTGGGCGGCCCTGGACGCAGTGCCCTCCCTGACCAGTGTCTGCCGCTCGAGCGCAGCCTCCTCTTCTTCCTCTAGCCAGGGCTGCCTTTCTTCCAGTGGCCGCCCCTCTGGCAGCGGACTTCGTGCCACTTCTGGCAGACGAGGAGGTTGCTCCCCCGGCTGCGCCTCCTCCGGCACGCGTGGCTCTGCCAACAGGCCCGCCGCCTCGCCCAGGAGTAGTTCCTCCGGTTGTCCCACCGGATCTGCCGGCGCCGCGGGCTCGGGGCTGGACACCAGACGTCTTTTCTTGTGCGGGGGGGGGGGGGGGACGGCGCTTCCAGGGGAGGCGGCCCCGCCAGAGGCTCGGCCGGCGGCGCGGCCTGAGGCGCCCCCGAAGCGGGCGTAGCTCTCGCCGTCCTGCCGAGCCTCTCCTCCGGGAAATACCTTTCGTCCAGCCCGGCCCGCGTGCGTGCACGGTCCAGCTCGGTCACCGCCACCTTGCGTGCCTTGACACAGTGGTCCCGGCGCATCACTTCGTCCTGGCTGTCGTGCCCCGAGTACGCGAGGTAGTACACCGGGACTTGGCGTGGCTCGGGCCCCGGGCCCGCGCCTCCCAGGCGCTGCACCCTGCCCACGACCTGCTAGTCCTGCGCGTACGTGTGCCCCGGCTCCAGCACCAGGAGGCCGTCGGCGAACGTCAGGTTGAGCCCCACCCCGCCCGCCTTCTTGGACAGCAGCAGCAGCACCAACTCTGCCCGGGCAGGCGCGGGGCTCCAGAAGAGTGCCTCGGCGGGCCCTAGCTTCTTTGGGCGTATGGCCATAGAAGTGCAGGATCTGCCAGGAGCCTCGCGCCGGGGCTTCAGCTGTTGGCGCAAGCGCAGGTACGCATCCAGCTCGTCGAACACCCGGACCCACTCGCTCGTAGCCACCCAGCGGCCGGCCCGGTGCTGCTGGGCCCAGGCCCGCAGTGTCTGGTACACAAACTCGAACTTGGACAGCAGCACGGGGGGAGGTAGCTCCGACGGGCCGCCGTCTGTCTCGGCACCGTTCAGCCAGGCCCGCGGCACGCCCCAGTGCCCGGGGGCCCGCTCTCTCTCCGACTCGTCCGGGACCGGGGGCCAGGGCTCCGCGCGGCCATACGCTTGCTTGACCAGCTTGCGGCTCAGGACCTCGAGCGCCACCCCCCGGCCCAGGCGTTTGCGCTTGTGCTGCAGCAAATTCAGGAGCTTGACGCAGGGCCCCGGCCCTTCGGTGCCCCATGGCACCAATAGGTCGCTGCACATCCCCCGCAGCTGGGCCTTGAACTGCTGGATCAGGCGCAGGAGCTCGGACGCCCGCCGCCGGTGGTCGGGGTGGCCGTTGCGACCGCGCAGCAGCGAAGAGTACTCGCGGTTCTTCTGGGTGAGTTGGGCGCCCACCTCCTCGTACTTGGCCTGCGCCTGCCGGGGCCAGCCGTACTTGGACAGGTACTGCACGCGGTGCAGGACGGTGGGCAGGGACACTTGCAGGTGTGACGCCTCCTCCGGCCGCAGCTGGATGACACACGGCCGGATCAGGGCCTCCATCTCTGGCTGCAGGCTGGCTTCGTCCACGTCCTTGCCCTCGCGCCGCACCCGCCCGGTCAAGAGAAACCACGCCGACACGAGCTCGCCCACGCGCGACTGGAACGGGGTGCCCGACAGCAGCAGCGTGAAGCGTCGCCCCCGGCGCAGCCTGTTCCCGGCCGCAAACACTTCCGCGTACCTGGGTGGCTCGTCGACCTCGTTCGGGACGGCGTTCTTGAAGTTGTGGCTTTCGTCGACCACCAGGACCTGGAACAGGTCCCGCGCCTGCCCCCAGTCCGGCGAGGCCAGGCGTTTCTTGAAGGTGTCGCACGTCGTGAGCACCAGGCAATGGCGGGGGGAGGTGCCTGGGCGGGCCAGGAGCGCGGGCAGGATGTGCGACACTTGAGTCCGGCCATGCAGAACCAACAGCCGCGGCTGGCCGGGGTAGTCGCCCAGACGCTCGAGCTCGGCCTTCCACGCCGGCATCACGGCGGTAGGCACCAGCAGGAGGGCGGCCCGGAACTCTGGGTGGCGCAGAAACAGGGCCTGCAGGGCGGCGCAGGCGGTCAGGGTCTTGCCATAGCCCATGGCGTACGTGACGATCGCGCCGCCCACCTGGGCGGGGTCACAGAGCCGGAGGATCTGGTCGACGCCGGCGGCCTGGTGCGGGTACAGGACACGGGGGCTGGCGGTGGTTGTCATGGTCGTACAGGTAGCTTCGGGACTGGCCGTCAGGCAGCCTTGTGGCGGCACAGCCGGGAGGCCAGCGAGGGGCGGGGTCGGCCACGAGCGCGCACCCCCGGGGGGCGGGGGGGGGGGGGGGGGGGCGTGCGCGCTCGGGTGCGCGGCTGAGGGGGGGGGGGGGGGGGCGCTCTCCCTCTCCGGAACGGTCAGGGGCGGGGCCGGCCACGCGCTGGCCCGTGCCCCTCCCCCCGGTCGGGCGCGCCGCACCCCTCCCTGCGCCCCCCCCCCGGCGGGGCGCGCGCCCGTCGGGTGCGGGGGGGGGGGGGGGGGGGCGGGGGCGGGAAGCGCCCGTCGTGGGCGAGGGAGGCGGCGGCGTGCACGTGTGTAGGCCGGGGGTGAGCAGGAGCGCCGGCGGCTCGCCGCCGGCGAGAAAAGGAGCGGAGCGGGGGGCGCGTGCCAGGAGCGCGCGCCGGGAGGGGCGGAGAGCGCGTGTCGGGGGGGGGGGGGGCGTGCCGGGGGCGCGTCGCTGTACCAGGGCGACCCACGCCGCTGTGCCACACCAGAAAGCTGGACGCTGCCAGGTTAGGCCGACCAGCCAGCCGTCATGCTCAGCGAGTGTACGGACGCGTCCGCCGGCTCCAGCGCGTGCGTATTCTCAGCAAGTCCTGGCTAGCCGCTGCAGCTCGTCCGAGGGCAAGAGAGGGGCTACAGCTTCCAGCAGCTTCGGCGGCAGGTGGGCGAGCGTCACACCCGATTCACGGGCCCCGCGCTCCGGTGCGGCGGGGCTGTCAGTTCTGGGCTTCTTGCGCCTCTTGGCAGACCAGCTACGGCTACGCAGACGCCAGGAAGAGAAACTCAGGTTGGAAGCACAAGCTAGCATCTCGTTTCTGCGGATATCCGCCGAATCTCAAGCCCGGATGAGACAGCTGTTCCCCTTGTCGAGACAGCAGCACGCGACAACCATGCTCCCCTTGGATGAATTCAGTGCGCGTCTAAGGCAGGAGTGCCCGGCGGCCCCGCGGTGGTCCGTCAGCGTGCTCGTCTTCGAGGACAACGCGGGGGAGTGCCTGAGCGTCCGGCTGCTGCTGACGTGTGGAGGGGCTCCGCCCGCTGAGCAACCGGCTTCGGGCCAAGCAGAGCACCACTGGCGCTCGCCACACCCGCCGCACCCGGAACTGCGACCGGGAACCCGAGCCCGCCCCGGCGGCAGAGGGCGCGGAGAACCCCCGTTCCTAGGAGGCCCCAGGGGGGCAAAACGAGTGGTTCACTCAGCTCTGGCCGCGCCACAGTGCAAAAGGGTACCGCGGGTGTAGGTAACAAGGTAGGTGCAAGTATTTGCACTCCCTTTTAGGCCAGCACGTTTTGGCACTGCGCGGCCGCGATGGAGCCAGACTCGTTGATTAAAAAAGAAAGTTAGCTTGCGCGCTTACGGTCAGGACTGTGGGAGCAGCGTGTTTTTCCGGTGTCCTGCCGATGGGCCAGATTCAGGCTACTGACTAACCCGGCAACCAGGGTAGCAAAAAGCCACGGGCCGGCCGCTGCCGAGCCCCCCCCCCCCCCCCGGTGGCTCCACATGCCAGAAAGCTTTGCCCCGTCGGTGGCACTGCGAACCGGGCTTGGACTGGCAGGCGGCATCGCCGACCGGGGGATCACACTGGGCCAGCCAGCACGGCGGCAGCCCTGGGGGTGGGCGCGGGGGGCGGGGGGAGGGAGGAGAAGGGAAGGGAAGGGAGAGGGGGGGAGCCAAAGCAGGGGAGGAGGAAAGCAGAGGGGGGGGGGGGCCGCCCGGCAGCGCCACCGCCGGCGAACGGCGCTCGCCATGGGGGGCGCTCCCCCCTTCTCCTCCCCGGTCTCCCGCGCGCACGCGCACGCGCACGTCCTCCCCCCCCCCCCCCCCCTGCTGCATGCCCCCCTCCCCCCCCGGCGCCACACGCACGCACGTGTCCCCCCTCTCCCTGTGGCGTGCCTGTAGCGTGGCTCACCAGCCTTCCGGCAAAAAACGCAATCTCCGTCTCTGCTCGCCCGGACAGGGGAGGTTGGAACTAACGCTCAGGGTATGCCCGGCTGGTTCAACAAGGATTCGGACCCGTCGACCACCCCAGAAGAACTAACCTGCCCGCTGTGTCTGGGAATCGTGCGCGAAGCCGTAGCACACGATTGCGGACAATGCTTCTGTGCGGACTGCTTTGCGCACGCGGCCGAGTGCGACACGCCCCGGAGGCGATGCCCACACTGCCGCCGGGAGGGCGCGGGGGCCACGCCCTGCCACCGCACCAGGCGCGAAGTGCTCGACCTCCGGCTGTCCTGCTGCCCAGCGCCGGCCTGCACGGCCAGCATCAGGGTGGGTGACTTTGCTAGTCACGCGCATACATGTGAATATCTGCTGCATGGGCGGGCCGAGGAGGGGGACCCCCGCAGCCAACGAGAGAGAGGACTGCAGCTTTTGGGACAAGACAACCCCGACGAGGGCCTGGCGTGGCTACGGCGGGCCGCCGCGCAAGGAGACCGAAAGGCGCAGTTTACCTTGTACCGGCGCTGTCCCGACGACGACGAGTCCGAGCGTTTTTGCCTGGCAGCTCTGGAGGCGGGTACTCGGAGGCGCTAGTGGACGACGCGGAGGAGCTGTATGACGGTAGCGCAGTTTGGGACGAATGCCGGAAGGGCCTCGAGCTGTTGCTACGGGCCCTGACCCACGCGGGCCAAGAGTGTTGCGAGGGCGTCGCCGCTGGGGCCTGCCCCGTTCTAGGCAATGGCTCGGGAGAAGTGGCGCGACGCGCTGGAGGCAGCTAGCACTTTCGCAGGCAAGCTGTGCCGCCCGTTATTGGTACGGGCGGCACAGCGGTTTCCCGATGCAGGGACCTATTATGCGCTGGCACAAGCGTACTTCGAGAACGATGAGGACAAGGAACTGGCCCAAGAGTACAACGACAATGAGAAGGTCAAGCGGGGGATGGGCAGCCTCCGCCGCGCCCTCGAGCTGCTAGCGGCTTCAGATAGCAAACAGCGTTCGGCTTGGCAGTCGGAGCTAGCACAGCGCCTGCTACGGACTGCCTACCACCTCCGGCACCGCACGCTGCCCACCGAGCGACGCCAGGCTTTCGCGTGCGAAGGCGAAGCTGCGACGCTGCTGCGGCAGCTGGCCGCGCCCACGGGCGCCGACTTGTACGAACTTGGCGTGTGCTTACTGCTGGGCCGGGGCGTTGCCCAGGATTACGAGCGGGCAGTCGAAACGCTGGGGCGAGCGGCCGGGGCTGGCTACTACAGCGCGTCTTACCGGCTCGGGCACTTGTACCTGACCGGAGGTGCCGGCCTCACAGCGAGCAAGCTGCGGGCCTGGCAGTTCTTCCGGGCGGTGACGGGTGTGCCAGCTGAGACTGGCCTGCCAGAGTTCCTGGGCCAGCTAGGCCAGGGTAAGTGGGACCGTGAAGACTGGCCACTCCCCTGGGGCATCGGGCGCGAGCCCGCCTACCACTGCGCCGCCTTCTACGAGCTCAGCCGGTTGTGCTGGCTGGCTCGGCTGGGTAGCGAACAGAGTGGTGTAGAGGAGGAGGGGCCGTGGCGCTGTTTCCAGGGCAGAGATATTATGCTGATGTTTGCGCTCGCGTGTGCGCTCCCGGATGCACCCTTCGCGTGCGAGAACGCGTTCTTCGGGCACCCAGTACGATCCCCTGACTCACCTGTACAACTGCGAGGACTACTACAACACAGCAACGGAATGCGAAGTTTCGGAAACCATGTTTGAATGGTATAAGCTACAGCGCAGCAACCTAGCCTGCGCGGGGCCTGATTGTGGCCTGTGCGGCGGCGGAGCCGCCGGTCCGCGGGCGACGCGCTGTGACAAGGCTGTCCTGTTGGCCCGAGCAGAGCAACTGCACCCCGCTGCCATGCGCGCCGTGGCGTGCTGGGTGGATTCCCCTTGCTTTGCACTCGAGGGGCTGACGCCGGCAGAACATAAGCGCGCTACCACTCTTTGCGAGCGCCTGGCCACAGAGCACAAGGATTCGTACGCGCAGGGCATCCTGGCCCTGCAGGTGTGTAGCGGGGCTGACAAGCTGCGCTGGCTCCGTTTGTCAGCACAGGGCGAGAACTACCACCTGCGTCCCTGTGTGCGCTGGCGGCTGGGCCTGCACCTGTGGATTACGTGCGCGCCCCGGGCGGCCACGGCGGAGGAGCGTGAGCGCTTGGAGCTGGAAGTGTGGCAGTGGTTCGAGCAATTAGCATCCGAATGCGCTAAGCTGGCCAGGCAAAGTTTTTCCCTGGCGGGGTTGCAGAGCCCCGCTGTGCACGGGCGAGAGAACAAGACGCGCTTGTCCGCCACTAGCTAGAGGGTATTCCGCCACGCAACAACACCAGACCATGCAAGAAGGCACCCCCTCCTGTGGCGATGGCTTGTTAGCAAGCCGCCACGTTTTGTACGAACCAAGGCCATAAATGGCTACACCTACTCTTGGCTCTTCTTCTTCCTGGGGGCGGACTCCACCCTTGATCAGCCGGCAGCCTATTACGCAACCTCAGCCGGCAGCCTATTACGCAGCCTCGGGCACAGAAAGAGCCTCGCGCTCTTAGTTATAGAAATTCTCCCAGGCAGGAGAGCAAAGAGGAGGCGGGGGCCGCCCCAAACAGCAAGCCTTCCTTCGCTAAGCACTAGAAGCCCGGCCGGATGTCTACCAACGTTCCCGAGATTTCTGCCGGTGGACGTTTAATCATCAAGCACGCAGAAAAACACATGGTGATGAGAAGAGGGGAAGAGAGCAAGGAAAGGGGGGGAGGGGGGGGGGGTGTCCTCGTCGTCGAGGCAAACGAGGCCCCGCAGCCCGGCGAGCGCCCGCTGCAGGCCGGCCAGCAGCGTGCCGCCGGTGCTCTCGTCGGAGCTGAACCGGTGCGGCGCGCTGTTGCGCACGGGCACGAAGCAGACCTCATAGCCAGGCGTGTGGAGCAGCGCAAAGTGCGCCCGCCGGGGCGCTGGCCGCCGCGTAGCGGCGCGCGCGCGGGGCTCGAACCACACCTCCCGCTGGCGGGAGCCCACCCCGAGCAGCAGGGGCAGGAAGAGACGGCCGGGGGGGCCCTGCCGAACGCCGAGCGCCTGGCACTTCCTAGCGCAGCGACCACGCACCGCCGGGCACAGCGCCACGGGCAGGCTATTGACGGCGGTCTGGACAAGGTCGCACCAGGCCTGCGGCGGGTGCGCGCAGCCGGCCGCGCACCATGCCTGCTGCAGCTCGGTCAGGACCACGAGCCACAGCTTCCGGGTACGCAGGTCCAGGCCCAGTTGCAACAACAGCTGTTGGAAACGGCGCACGGCCTGCAGGGCCAGGAGGGCCGCGACCGACCCCACCGAGGCACAGGCCGACGTGGCCACCGCCGCGCGCAGCAGCAGGAACAGCTCCGAGAACGCGAGCCACAAGTCAGTCGTCCGCTGCAGCTCGCTGTCCTCTGCACGGGGCAGCAGGTGCCCGCCCCCCGCCAGCGAGGAGCCGCGCAGCCGTGGACCGACGCGCGTGGCCTGGCCGAGCGGCCGGCCGGCCGCCAGGGTCAGGCCCTTCCAGTGCTGCGCCAGGAAAAAGTCACAGGTCAGCTGGCTGGCGGCCACACACGCCGCCGGAGGCCCCCCCCGGGGGGCGGCCTCCCACAACCAGCCGGGCACCCCGAATTGCAGGTCGGCCTGTGGACCACCGCCGCCTCCCGCGGGCTCCCCGAGCCAGGCCTGCGCGCGCCTCTTCACCACCTCCCAGGGCTGCAGGTGAGCGTTGACTGCCGCGCACACCCCGGCGGCGCCGGGCGGCGCGGGCGCCCCGTCGTCTGTGTCGAGCAGGGCGAACTCCAGGTCTGCCTCGCGCCGGCAGGCCGACCTCACCAGCGCTAGCAGGGCGGCCAACAGCTCCTGCGCGTCGCACAGGCCACGGGCCACGGCCTCGGGCCCCTCTGGCCAAGGAGGGCGGCAGCAGCGGCACACGGGCTCCAGCGCGGCCAGCCGGGCCCCGAAGTCGGCCCCCTAGGCGGGCGTAGCTTGGCTCCGGGCCAGGGCCACGAGCGGCAGCGCCGCGGCCAAGGGACCGGCAGAGGCCGGGCGCTCCAGCTCCTGGCCCAGGGCCAGCAAGGCCTGGGCCAGGCCAGCCGCCGGCGCGCGGCACAGAGCGTCGTCATAGACTAGGCGCACGCGCACATGTCCGTTCTCGAACACATAGGCCCGGGGGCCGGAGTCCCTGGCGTTGGGGCGTCCGGCCTGGAGCCAGCCAGCCATCTTGTGGGCGGGCAGACGGCGGCGCTCACGTCACCGGACGACGCCCGGGGGGGGGCGGGGGTGGGGAAGGGGGACCACGGGGGGGGGGGGGGGGGGGGGGCAAGCGCAGGGGTGCGGGGGGGCGGATGGGCACACTCCCAGCCCCCAGCGGGGGTGCACGCCCCACGTCCCCACGGCCCTCCCCTACCCCCGCCCCAGTCCCCCCACGGCCCTCCCCTGCCCCCCCTTCCCTGCCCCATCAGTGCCCGGTGGAAAGGGCCCCGCGCCGCAGGCAGCTCGCCCCGTGGCGCCATGTTCGCTGACGACCAATGGCCTTGCTGGAAACTAGCTGACAGGGCGGAACAGCATGTCTGCCTGCACGCGCCTCAGTGCGTTTTTAACAAGTTTGCCAGCGAACGGAACTCTACCAGGACTCTACCAAAAGGTTGTCGATTTCTGCCCCCGCTGGGCGCGTTCTACCTGGCTGTATAGCTGTATCGAGATGGACGTAGGAATACCCCGTAGCTTTTTTATTGACCACGGCAGGAGATTTACTAGCCAGAGGCTATAGCCCGGGCTAGGCCGAACTACTGGAGCTCCGTGCGCTTCTTCTTAAGCAGTAGAGCTCCAAGAGATTTCTCACACTTTGTGAACTCTCACAATGCTGCAGTAACTTCATTTGTCCTTCCCTGGCACTGTCCACTTCCGGGGCCCGGATGTCGTCCGTAAGCGGGTCTTCGATCAGACAGCGGTAGACTTCGTGCAGTCGGGTAGCTAGCTCCTGTAGTTCGACTGAGTAAATTTTTTTTCGTGCAGTCGGGTAGCTAGCTCCAGAAGGCGAAGCTTGCGAAATGTTTGGCACCCTTCCAGAAGGAAGCGTGGCTTTCGTTGGGGGGGGGGGGGGGGGGGGCTTAGGGCGCTGGGCCAGAACCAGGGGACGTGGGCCATGATACGTTCTTTCGTTGCTCGCGTCTTGTTTCTGTTGGTGATGTCTACGGTCCTAAGGCCTGTTGCGTCTACAAGGAAACATTCGCTTGTTTCGGGGGGGCCTGTGGCGCCGTATTTCCGGGGCATAAGTCCCCAGAAGAAGTGACCCTTACCTTTCCACCTCGTGTGGTCTTCAAAGGTTGTGCTACAGCCCACTAACTGCTGGAGAGTGTAGATGCGCCAGTGGTAGATGAGAGCCGCCAGCTGAACGTTGCCGCAGCTCAGCGCAGTTCGCACCGCGCCTTTTTGAGTCATCAAGCGGCACCAGATGTCGCCCCGGGCACACGGAGGCACGTCCTCCTCGGTTGTTGGCATAAGAAGATACGAAATCCATCTCCGGTGGGCCGTGTCGCGCGAGTTCTCTAAGCTAAGCAGAAACGCTAATAGCTTGTCCGTGTTGGTCTGGGCCAGGAGAGAGATCGCCCCTGCGTCGTACACTCCAGCTTCTCCCATTTCGAGTACCCCCTCACAATCGGCGGCCATTGACTCAAGATTCTTTAGGCCTGCCGTCGCTAGCTGCGCCGTGGTAACCGTCACTTTGCTCTTGTCGGGCCAGACTAGAGTTACGGACCCCACTGTCGAACGGCCCCGGCGGCGGCCGCTCCCTTCTCCTCCGGCTCCCCCTCGTCGTCGTCGTCCAGGGGCCGGACCCCCGTGGCCGCTCCATTCTCCTCCTTCGTGGCCGCTCTATTCTCCTCCTGCTTCCCCTCGTCGTCGTCGTCCGGGGGCCCGACCTTCTTTTTCTTAGCCGGGGGAGGGGCACCCTCGGGCTTCGAGCAAGACGCACACGTCCGGCTCATCTCTGGCTTTAGGAATAGTACCCGCCCAGTTGTGGCAAGCCCGCTGCCTGGCCTCCTCCCCCTCGCGTCCTCCTCCCCTCACGTGGCTGGGGCGGGAGAGTGCCCCCCCTCCCTCCCCGCCCTCCCCCCCCCCCCCCCCCCCTCCCGGGCGCACCTCCCCCGGGGGACGAGCGCCCCCGGCCCCGCCGCTGCCGGGGGGGGGGGGGGGGGGGGGGGGGGCTCCGCCCCCCTTACCACTCGGCAGAGTGGGCTCCGCCTCCTTACCGTACAGGAAAAAAAACCTGAAAATAAAAATTTTAAACGACTTGAAAAAAGAAATGAAGGGACGAAAAGAATATATCGAAAGGCAGGATTGTTTGTGCAGGAACTGGAGATTCAAGATTGAAGAAGGGTATCTTTGAAACTGGTCAAGTTGTAAACGCCGACCGGTGTGCCAATTAAAATTGAATCCTTCCAATGCGACAAACTCAAAATCCGAAACATGAATTTCCATGAAACAAAAATATATTATATTTTTGAAATTTAATTATTACAAAAACTCGTAGTGATTACCGGTTGGGAACAATGAATGAAGTCAAAGAAGTCCCAAAAACCCTAAATCTGAACCGAAGACCGGAACAACCATCATCAAAGCTGTCAATGTCAACTAAAGAACAACGTGCACTACATTGTGTTTTGCTGGGAGGAAGAAGAAGCTCCCGACTGAATGTCCTCAGAAAACCAAAGCTGCCATGTGGACGCCGGGCGCCACATGCAGATCTGCGCTCAGGAGGTCTCAAAGACTGCTTCACTGACTGAAAGGTGACAGTAGATGCTGATTTTGAAAATTGGGACACATCACCGTCAGGCTGTCTGAAGTTTCTTTAGCTTCGCTCTGTGCCGTGCTGTCAGTGTCCTCGCCGTTAGAAGCCGGTGCCTCACCTCGGCGGCGTCTTCGCCGAGGGCGAGGCAAAATGCGGTTCGGCGAGGGCGAGGCAAAATGCGGTTCTGGGATGAATGTGCCTTGCCATCCGGCGGTTGATCCCCAGATGACATGGAGGACGATGCAATACTGAGACTTGTGAGACCTGACTTCGCACGGGCAAAATCAACGCTTTCGTCTGGACCGTCAACGATTCCATCTTCAATTGCGGCACGAACAGTAACGAGACAGTCCAAGACAGTGAGTCGACGACACCGATCCACGTTTTGGGCAAACTTCTGCAACACATCATCCATGACCTCATCCTTTAGATCGAAGGCAACAAGTCTTTGTTTCATGTCTTCTTTGCGAATCCCAGTCAAGCACTGCCCCGGCTGGGTACATTCTCGTACGGTCATGAACAATGTCCTCGATCAGATTGGACAAAAAGTTGTAAGCAATCTGGACTTCCTCAGCGCGAGGTTCGATCTTTTGGCCTTGGGACTCAGAAGGAGGCGCAACGTTACCTCGACTGCAGCTGTGAGTTACCAGCAACAGGGTCTGCTCAACGTGCTGGACGTCGAATCGCATGGGGTTTGTGAAAGAGTGCCTCGCTACAGTGCTGAGGTTTGCTTCGCAACGCTCTTCAGAAAAGATCCAAGGGTCGTGACAAAAAGTCCTCCACGCCGGATGCTGGTGGCGCCTCCAGTAGTTGAGGGTCAGAAGGTGCAGGCACAAAACACACGGTGCGAGTACTCGTTAGCTCTGAAGTGGAGAAGGACATGAAGGGCGCGATGCAAGTAAGCAAAAATCTGCTCAGGCATCTTCTCCCTGATCACGCATCCCAGATCTTGGGCCTGAAACACAAAGAAGAAAAATATAACATATTTTCAAACCTCACAAACATGGCTGGCTGACCACTGGCATGAACCACTCAAACAAAACCAGCAAATCTCCGAGGTTGGCTCTCTGCGCAGGGGAAAGCTCTTGATTCAACTGAAAAATTGTCGAGAAGGTCAGCTTAAACGTAGGGGTAAGCAAGACGAACGTAGGCCATGATCGCCGAAATCGTCTTGAGTCTAGGTTTGATCCTGAACTTTTTGGAAGGAAAAAGCTCATGCCAAAGAGGCCCAAAAACCTGACGCTTAAACTCACGCCAAATCAAGACACAAAGGAACTTGTGAACATGAAAATGGCCCAAGAAGACACACATCCAGGACTTCAAGTGCGACAAACCCCTGCTTCGATCGTACAAAGCCTGTGATATCCTTTAAAAAAATATGCCATATTTTCGAATGCATACACAGAATTACTACCATGTAAATCCGCTTGTAAATGTTAGAATCTACAATAAAAACCTGAAAATGCCAAACCTCCCATCCGCGATGCCGTTGGAATTGGGAAGCAAAGGAACTTCAAGGGGGGGGGGTAAGGGAATTTATTTCTTTTCGGTTGCTCGTGTTTCGGCGGGGCTTTTGTTTAGTTGGGGAAGCAGGAGGACTGCTAGTCGTCGTTTGCTGTGACAGTTCTGGACGTAGGGGGAGAACAACGTACGTCATAGGAATTATTTTGTTTTTTATGCCTTTGAGACCGGACATTTGTTGCTATTCTCTCTCTTCTCTCCTCTCTCTTACTAGCCGGCATAGGGCAAGGACCCTTGGACTCTTTTGTATTGCTCAGTTTATTTCCTTCTCTATTATATACATTAATGGATAAGGAGTTAGGGGGAGATACCTGTTTGTGTGTGTTCATATTTTCATACGTCTTTTGCTTTGGGCAGTTTTGTGAGTAAGAATTGTTTTATCGTCGTGGTTGTTGCGGCGAGTATGTGTGAGTTATTATTTGGCACGAATGTGTGAGGATCGTATTTTCATACGTGTTTGTTTTGTGAGTATGAATTGCTTTATCGTCGTGCTTGTTGCGGCGAGTTTTTATGTGGCGGAGTAGACATACGCCTGTGACATTGTGAGGAAGTTTGTTTGTTGTGCTTATGTGTTGCTATATTGCCGAACTCCACTGGAGACGTAGGATAGCTCACTTGTTTATTTCGTTTTATTTATATATTACTAGTTTGTTCGTTGTGCTTGTCAGCATCTCGTCCGTTTACTTGGTTGTGCTCGTGACACTGTTGAACAGACATTAATTAATGTATTGACGTTGACATATACATATATGTATTTTCATATTGTGTGTTGGTCATTTTCCGTGCAAATGGTGTGGATTGCTCATGTATGCGATATTAATAATGATGGTGATGTGCTTAGTGCTAACGATGTGTTTAAGATTTCGCTGTTTGAGTTGTGACCATATTTTATTAATTAACTTGTTTGGTGTTGTCTGGCTTTATGACATGTACTATGATGGCTCATATCGGCCGCTATTCCTAAATAGGGGGAGACAATTGACAAATTTATTAATATAGTATTTAGTCATATCGGCCTCTACATGTTTTACATAGTTATTAATAGTTCTGGTACTGGTGGCAGTCAGTTCCTTTATAGGACTGATCATTGCTTTACCTATTTTACTCAGTTGTATTTCCTTTATTCAAGTTTAGGCGGGTAGTTAGTTCAATTTGATTGAGCCCGTGTCTGGTTCAGTTTCCTTCTGTCTCAATAAAGACCAAGTGTCTACAGAATGGGAACCCCTCCCCCGGCAACCTCTTAATCTTACATTGCTTTCGGGAGGAGATTTTGAAGCGATTTGCGTGTGGAACTTGCTTAGAGTTTGTAGCTCGCCAGTTCAGGATGTGTATTCAAGGGCCCCAGTGACTTGATTTTTAATAATATGTAAATCCAAGTCGATATATATTGTATGGAATGCAAACTTTCAAGTTTACTGAGTTATTAAATATATAATACCGGATCTGTATATATTGATTCAAGTTTCTGATAGTATCAGATGATTGTTAATATATACCTGGCGAAGTAAAAAACTTAAATCATAATTCACGCCTGAGTAAGTTAGTATATATATATCATATGTAAAACTTGAAAAAAAACTAAATATTAGTATTAATATATATTAATATTAATATTAATATAAACTTGACAAGTTCAAGTGTATACAAAAAGTTCAGCGTATAAAAAAAGTTGATCACTGGCACGGTAACAGTTGAAAGTATTAATATAAAAAAGTTCAACCTATAAAAAAAGTTAAAGGTAGTGATTAATATTAAAAAAGTTATGTGTATAAAAACATTTAACATTTTTATAAGATAGAACTTTTTTAATAAAATAGAACTTTTTTACAGTATAAAACTTTTTTATAACTGAAAAAAGAAAAAAATTTATAATATATAATTTGTGTTACGGGCCCTGAATTGAATGTCGACAACTTATTAATAATATAAGTCACAGGCTACGACCGGTAAGAGGGGGACGCACCGGTTGATGAAGGGAAGCATTGCGGAGGCCCTTCGTCAATAAACTACATATGTAACCCCAGAACCGTGCCGTAACTTACTTTCCACCGTGACAGCTCATCTACCGTCTTTTTTTCCAAGGCAAAGATTTGAACAGACTTAGGCAGGCTTCCTCATTTTACCCAGAGGTTGCTCGCTATCAATAGTCTTGGCGGCTTCCGCGTTTTACCCAGAAAGTTGCTCAATAATCTTTCTGTTTAACATCGTGCAAAAAAGTCAACAAACATTTTCATCGGGGACGGAATCCGGGACGGACAGACTTTGCCCAACAGTGTGCCCTGCGGGCCGAATATTACTACACTACTACAAGAGGCAAGGAGAAGGAGATCCAAGTAAGGCTGTTAGCTAGGCCGGAATCATTCCGCGGCGTCTCAGGCGAGTCAGTGAGTCCTTGACACTTAACAGCAACAGTCCTTTCTGTACAAGTCACGTAACATGACAGGATTGCGGGTAAATCAGCCAGTCTTAGTTTAGCTTCAATGTCAGACACACAAACAGTATTACTTGGTACATTCAAGTGTCTCACTCAGCAGTCGAATTTGAATTAAGGTTCAGATTTCATACTAGCGGCCAGATTTCAGAGATTAGTGGTCAGAATTCAAATTAGTTCAATTTACCTGCTATATCCGTCCGCAAAATCTACATATTTTTTGCGAAATGTTACCGTTAAATTGAACTAATTTGAATTCTGGCCACTAATATGAAATCCGACCGCTAATCTGAAATCTGACCCCTTAATTCAAATTCGATGGCTGAGTTTGACACTTGAATGTTCTCATGAGAGACTGAATGATAGATACATTTAGATGACACCAAAAATATGTAACAATGTGTGTAATAACTAGCATAATTTACAACATATGAGCTCGAATAGGAAATACACTAATATGTAATACCTTTCTACAATAATGGCGGACAAAATAAATAAATAAACATGATACAGTTACACGTGTCGCATCTTAGAAATCAGGAAAACCACAGTCGCAAGACAACACCATTGGCCACACTGCTAACCTCAGTCGCGAAATAATACACTGGCCATAACTGCATGGGCACACTTATTCTACTATTATTTTTTTTTGAAAATTTGAAACGGGCCTTCCAGTCATATTACATGAGAATTTCAGATGCCGAAAGTCGACACCGCACTCAACGATCAATACAGGGCGACAAAGAAAAATCAATATGCTCACATATCAGGACCGAAAATCGCGTCGGACAGTGAGTGAGATATCGTCTCCGAGCTGTAGTGCGTTGTCCCCGCGTCTGGTGGAAACAAGCTCAAATGTGGTGGGAGATCAGAGGGAAGCCTAGCGCTTTGCGCCATGTCTTGAGAGTTGAGGGAAAAGGCGGCGGCTGAGGGAGGAATCATGAAGGGGAGCAGGCTCGGTGTCTGCTCCAAGGGCGCTCCAGCCTCCTTCGGACTGCGAGCGCCGTCGCTTTCCGTTTTCATGCCCGCCATGCCTCCTTGCTGGCTCCAAAGGTCGGGGCTGGGCAGGAAGGAGCTTGGGTAGGGCGACTGAAGGAAGCCGCCGATATCGAAGGGACGCCCCCCGTCAAATGCTGGCGAGGAGCAGGGGTCAAGAGGTGGAGAGGCCAGCGGCAGCGAGGACGCAGGAGAGCGGGGAACGAGGGCTGGAGAGGTGAGAAAGGAAGAATGATTCGGCATAGGAAAAGAGGAGGAAGAATAAGAGGAGGAAATAAATGACATGGAACGGAGACTTGGTGAGATCTGGGTATCGGACGTGTATGATAAAGAAGGGGTTTTAGCTGGAGAGGCTAGGGAGAAGGCTGTTGAGGGTGGAAGCTTTTCCTCCTGCTTGACTTGAGCTGGCAGCGTGTCCGCCTTGACGGGAGAGTTTGCTAGAGACAGGAATGCGGAGGAGGAGGCGGGCTGGGAGGTGGGACGAGGTGAGCAAGGGCGTGAGTTTGGGGAAGAAGGGAACGAGTTAGGCGGGGAAGAAGGGAACGAGTTAGGCGCGGAGGCGGTGTTGCCTACATGCATACGCAGATATACATAAGTTTATAAATACCTAGAGACGAGAGGAGGAGTATGGAGTGAAGTAGAGTAGAGTAGTAAAAGTAGGAGTAGAAGTAGGAGGAGTAGGAGGAGGAAAGAGCAGAATAGAGAGTAGAGCAGAGAGCAGAGAGCAGGAGCGGAGTAGGGTTAGAGTTAGAGTTATTTCAGAGTCAGAGTCAGAGTCAGAGAGTGAGAGAGAGAGAGAGAGAGAGAGAGACAGAGAGAGAGACAGAGAGAGTCAGAGAGTCACAGTATGAGTCTCAGAGTCAGAGTCAGAGTTAGAGTTAGAGGGGTAGGGGTAGGGGGAGGAGGAGTAGGAGTAGGAGTAAGAGTAAGAGTAGGTAGGAGTAGGAGAGTAGAGTAGAGTAGAGTAGAGTAGAGTAGAGTACAGAGTGGAGAGTATAGTAGAGTGCAGCGAGTAGAGTTGAGAGCAGTCTAAGAGCAGACGAGAGGAGAGAAGAGGAGAGTAAGGGTAGCATACTTGGCGACGCAGTAGCGGGGCTGGAGGACTCAGCTGCAGTCGCTTGCTCTTGGACATACCAACAGTCAGACCTAGCAAAGAGAAACAGTAGTAGTAGTAGTGGT
>WBZZ01005706.1:92500-95000 GCA_019918135.1 Paulinella micropora
AGGATGAGGGCTCGCGTATATGACGGAATTCCTGAACCACGTGGAGAGGCTATCTTAGCTGCGCCTCATCCTTCCTCCCCAAACCTGGCACACGGGTCGGCGCTTCAACATAAGGCGAGCGGCGCTATATGGCAGATGGCACCGCCGCCTCGATGGTACCGGCGGGTAGATCGGTACGACAAGGACGGGCGTAATCTGATTGTCTGGGGGCTCTCAGAACGCGCCAATCTACAGTAGATCGCCTCCAAAATGAGCGGTCTTGGTCTGGTGGTCCCGGTAACGGAGTGGCAAGGCCAGTGAATGTCTCGTCACCTGGAGCTGGTCTACGAGGACGATGACAGCAGGCAGACGGCGTTGCAGCAATTCAAACATCTCAAATTCTTCGGCAGAGGGGTCAATGTGGCCCTTGGGCGCAGGTTCGGGGACAGGGAACGTGTCCGAAGGCTTATTCGCATCCATCTGCGTGGGGAAGCGGCGGTCCGGAAGGAGGAAGCTGCGACGGGATATCGCGTCTTGCCTCTGCATGAAGAATGTGTCGATGATGTGCAGGTGGTGTCTTCGGAATTGGCTGCCGATGCACCTAAGTGTGTGTCTGAGTGTGCTGATGTGCATGTGGTGCCCCTGCATTCGGCGGCCAGTGCAGTGGGGGACCAACCTGCGCAAGCACCTGCAGAGGGGGGCAGCACGAGGGCGGAAGCCAAGCGCGGCCGTCGGGTCCGGAAACGAGCCAAGAAGCACCGCTCCAAGCAGTTCGATACCGGCTTCAAGCTACTCGTCGCGAGTCACAACTGGCAGGATAAAACGGGATACGACAACGTAGGCACGGCGGAATGGGCATCATTCTACAAGCACGAGGGCTGGCTAGTCATCGGGGCTCAGGAGCACCGCATGGGCAAGAAGCAACTTTCCAAATGCAGCCTGGATGGATTCCGGATTTTTGGAAAACCTGCGGAGGTCAGCGAGAAAAATCGCTGCAAGGGGGTTCTATTCGCGGTGGCTAACTTCCTTGGTCCGTATTGCAGCCTGGTGTCAGCCCCCGTCGACCACCGGCAGCAAGTGTGGCTGCGTATCGCCTCGGGTGTTACCGGCGCTCAGGATATCTATGTGGGCAACGGCTACTTTCCCCAGGAAACGCAGGAAGAAGAGTCGTCAGAGGCGTATGCGTCCTGGCAGGCAGCTATAGCCTTTTTTGGAGCCAAAGGTCTTGTGGTCACGGTGGCGGATGCCAACGCGAAGCTCGGGCCGGCATGCAGCCGAAAAGAGGAGGGCATCGTCGGTCAGCACGGGAAGGTCGATGATAAGGGAGCACCGGTACGTTCGGAGAACGGCAAGAGACTCGCGGCTGTCCTCGTCGCTACGGGCCTGCGAAATCTGAGCGGCTTCTCGTGCCCAGTGGAAGGGTCCTACTGGTGGTCCCGGCGTGAGCAGCGCGGCATGGGCACAGGCAAGCACCTCGATTACATCTGCGCGTCGCCTGGCCTGGCAGCTGGAGCAAAGTTCGGAGTATGCGAAGATGATCTTGATATGGACCACAAGGCAGTATGGGCCGAACTGACGTGGAGCGGCCAGCGCCGGCCAAAGCGGGCTGCGAAACCTTACAGGTCCTTTCGTGTTGATAAGCTTATTGGTGCTGGTGTCTCGGGTAATGATCACGCTGCGAAGCAAGCGCTGGATTATCTACGCGACAAGTTCGATGACGTATTCCAGCATTGCCTACAGAAGCTTGGAGTACATCAGCTGCCTGAGCTTGACCTATCGGGTGGTGCCGACAGCCAACGGGTGGTAGATGACGTCACCGAGCGAGTGGCGCAGTCCTTCCGAATGGCGGCGCACCGGGTCCTTGGCTCCAGATGTATACGACCCCGTTTCACCAACAATTGGTTCGACGGGGAGCTAAAGGAGCTCATTCAGCAGCGCCGGGAGGCCTACACAGCATACAAGAGGGATGAATCGAATGCGGAAGCCCGTCTGAATTGGCTACGGCTCCGCAAGCAAATTCGGAAGGCAACTCGGGCCAAGAAGTCTGCCTCCTTCAAGCAAGTGCAGGAAGAAGCGGTCAAATGTCAACGCGAGCAATCCTCAACGCGCTTTTGGCTACTCGCGAAGCGGCTTGGCGGGGCACGCAGAACGAAGGTCTCCGCGCCGGTGCAAAGGAAGGATGGCTCACTGGCGTGTACGCTGCCGGAAAAGGTCGCTCGGTGGGAGGAATTTCGGAAAAATTCGGTGAAGCCACGGGAAAATCCGGCAAGTGCGGCTGTTGTGGTGGAGTGCTGTGCAGAAGCAGGCTCGCTGGAGTGGGAGGAAGCCGAAGCTAAGCGGCAGTTCCACTGGAACGATCGCTTCAGAGATGAGGTGGCCCGGGCTATGAAGGAGCACGAAGTAGGTGAAGACACTTGCGAAGAGCTGGACAAGCCGTTCACGCAAGAGGAGGTCCTTGCAAGGCAACGTGCCCTGAATAACCACAAAGCTTGTGGCGAGGACAAAGTGAAGAACGAGATGC
>WBZZ01005706.1:107500-145000 GCA_019918135.1 Paulinella micropora
AAGGAAGCCGTTAGTCCAAGTGTTTTGAGCACCGTAAGCTTGCGCAAGCTACAATGATGACATTGTATGAGGCCTAAACCCCCGCAGGGACCTAGCCCGGGCTATGCAACACTGGACGGCTATGATGGAATGCAGTCACCAATACGGACTAGAGGAAGATTAGTCCAATTTTTGACTGCACAGGAGCGATAAATCGCAAAAGAGCAACGAGCTACGCAGGAGGATAGCTTGAAGCAAAGGGATTTGGATTGGGGATGGGAAAAACCCAAGGCGCGGAAACATCGATGAACCGAGAACGATACCATGCCGCGAGCCCCGCATTCGATTGGTCGAAGGTGGCAGGTCCATCCGTTGTCCTCGATTTGAGATTTGAGCTTGTTGTATCGGTTGGTCTTGTAGGCTCGTGCGTCAAGGATGTTTTCCTCGACCGGGCACGTTAGCTCGATCAGAATACATATCTTGGAAGACAGTGACCAGACAACGATATCGGGGCGGAGGTCAGTGACACAAATGTGGACAGGAAAGGCTTGCTCAGAACCGGTGTATTGGGTTTGGAGTTGCCAATCGTTTGCAGTGTCAAGCAGGGATGGTCGATGAAATGACTGTCTCTTAGGCTTCTGCTCGCCCTCTTTCACAAACATAGACTTTGATTCATTTTGGTCTATAGGGGAGCAGATAGATAGATAGATAGATAGATAGATAGATAGATAGATAGATAGATAGATAGATAGATAGATAGATAGATAGATAGATAGATAGATAGATAGATAGATAGATAGATAGATAGATAGATAGATCGATAGGTAGGCCTATGGCAAGACCGAGGTGCTCTTGTGGTCTGGATGGAACTCATGTTTCAAGTGGGTTTCCCACAGGGCGTTCAGCGTCTCCTGGTGAGCGGAAAGCGCCCAACACGGGGCCGTGCACAGGACCAGCGACAGAAATTGCATGCTAAACTCTGAGCCAAACACATTCACACATCTTGAAGCGTGAAGTTGCATCGATTTCTCAGCTACAGTACCATTGCATTTACCATTGCATCTTTCAAACAACCTGTGTTCACGGTATTCCACCTACGAAGGTCGACTTTTGTCGTGAAGTTGCATCGATTTCACAGCTGCAGGTGGAATGTGAACACTGGTGCCACTGAAGCATGTGCTAACTCAATGTCCTTACCGTAAATAACGTGTATTTCCAATGTGATTGCCCGGAAGATAAGAAATTGCCATGTTCGGTCAGGGTCTGGAGGTCACCGTGGTGCTCAGTTCTGCCCTGTGATCCGGCACCGGCACAACCTGTGTTTGCGAAAATCCGCCTTTGTCCACTGTTACGTTACTGCAACGGTGGGCAGGCGGGAATTTAATAGTAGTTAAGGGTGCCACTTGGGCACGCTTTTTCAATACATACCCCCGGAGGAATCAAAACGGCTCCAACTGCCTTCCTATTGAAAGTAGTATTTTTCACTAAAAAATCACTCATTCACAATTTAATCAAAATCTCTCTTCCTATTCATAGTTTATTATTTCAAGACATTCTTCAAGACATGTTCAAGACATCAAGATAATTAAAGAATCTAATTTTTTCAATTTTTCACACACTCACAGAAAATCGTGTTTTTGTGTTCTTGTGTTGGGGAAATAGGTAATCCCCGTGAAATTAGAAAGTGTGAAATCAGTTTCTTTTTATTTTTTATTTTCAATACATACATCCGAAGGAATCAAAATCATTCAAACTGCCTTACTTTTCCTTTCGCAAACAAACAATACAGAAAGCAATTATAAGTAAATAAGCATTAGTGTTAAAAGTTAATTTCTATTTAAATAATTATAAAGACACATATATAGATGAAGCCGTTCAGGATTTCAAAATGTTGTGTAATGATTAAGAATAATGAAAAAAGACCTATGTTGAAAGTTCAATAGAGAGAAGGATGAAAAGTTGTGTAAGAGTTTCTACATAGGAAAAGGCAAATCAAAAGAGGAAGCATTGGAAGAATCAAATAAATATTATAAAGAATTTATAATACCTAAATATGAAGAATGGAAAATAAACTACGACAGTGAAAGAAAAGCAACTAAAAATGAAAAAATCAAGAAATAGATAATCAAAATGTATATTTGTGAATGTGGAGCAGAGATTACAAATTGCAGTAAATGTAAGTATGAGAAATCTAATAAGCACAAAGAATATGAGGAAGTAATTAAATCAAAATCAATATAAAAAACAAAATAAATAATTTTCACAGTCGAAATGATTTCAATTATATCGGCTATGCCGATCGTTTTCCTCCTACTAAGAAAACTCCGACGGTTGTATGAGTGAATTTTATGTTAAAGACAAGGAAACACCACTATATAGAGGCAGACAGGGACACAGGACACACCGAACATTAGAGACTGCAAAATTATTTTAATTTTATAAAATTATATTTCCTTAAATATATTTACCAATCAATTGAGACACATACCTATAACGGCAAAGTCTACAGGTTGGATAGATTAAGGGGACTATAAAATCAATTATGAGATTAAATCAATCAGGGGTTGTCCGTTCTCGTTCATATAAAGACTTTCGTTGCTTTGAAATATTGCAGACAATCTTTCTAAAACTTTTTAAACAGAGATTTGATTAACTCTATGAAAGCATGTAAATACCTTTCCATAGTAATCTAAAAACTCAATATCAACATCAATCTTATCTGCGAGCGATTGTCGTCTTACAAAGTCATTCAATATTATTTCAATAAATCTTATCACATCGCGCATCCTGAATGATCGGAAGTTGCAGTTAATCCTTACCGCATATCTGCTTTCATTTATTCTTAGTTTGTGTTCCTTGCTGTCGTCCCTTATGATATCGTAATTACCGTACCTCAACAGGTCTCTGAGATTTTCTTTCAGTTCTTTTTTCTCTTCAATCGTAAAGGTGGCGCTATTGGTATAGCACTGTGCTCAAAATACACAGCGCTCCTTACTTGGTTCAAGTAGTTTTGGGCGATCGGTGTATCTATTTTATACTTCCTTTCCTTCGGTTTGATATATAGCACATCCCGACAAACTTTGATAAATTAAAATTTATATTGAAATCTGTTAAAATGCCTACTGGCGAGACAAGGCTACAGGTTTTGAACAAATTGGATATCTACAGAAAGAAAGGAGTAATCTGTATTACTAACAACGATAACTTATGCTTAGCACGAGCAATCGTTGCAGTCAAAGCAAAAATGGAAAAACATCCAAAATTCAAGACAATACTAATGGGAAAAAGAAAGATATAGCAGGAAATGGCTGAGGCTTTTACACGATAAAGCGAAAGTTATTAAGGATGTGTGCGGGATACCTGAAATTAATACATTCGCTAATCACATTAAATATAATCTGGTTATTGTCGAATTCCCTGACAAAATCATTTATAAAACAGATCTACTTGATGCGAACGGTGAACGGCTGACTAACCTTTACATTCTAAAGACTGAAGGACATTACGATACCATAACTAACATGAAGTCTATGCTAGGAAAAAAGAATTTATGTGAGTTATGTCTAAGATGGTATATGGAAAGACATGCATGTGAAGCCAAATGTAGCATCTGCGAAACCAAGGGATGTAAGGGAATAAACGACAAGAGCCAGTGGAAAGAATGTGAGCAGTGTAATAGAAAGTTTTCAAACACTGAATGTTTCAATAACCACAAGACTAGCACATGCGATGTTAAAGCGAAATGTAAGACGTGCGGGTTGTGTTATAGAAAGAAAGACAAACACAAATGCGGTTATGCGAAATGCCGAAATTGTAAGGAACTGAAACCGCTTGAACACCAATGTGAAATAGCCAAAAAAGAAATCCTACCTCCGTCAGAGCAAAACATATTCTTTGACTTTGAAGCGACACATGACACAGGCGAACACATTGTTAATCATGCTGAAAGCCAGTATTACGATGCGAAGGAACCGCCTATTATACATAAGAGCATTCAAGATTTCTGTAATTGGGCTTTTGACACTAAACACAGTAATTTTACATTTATTGCGCACAATGCCCGCGGTTATGATTGTCAGTTTATTCTTAAGTGGTTGGTTGATAACGGACAAACTCCATTCGTAATCTATGAAGGAAGTAAGATTATGATGATGACACTTAAGAAGTATCGCTTCATAGACAGCCTAAGTTTTCTTACAATGCCATTGTCAGACTTTCCAAAGACATTCGGGCTTACGGAACTTAAGAAAGGTTCTTCCCGCACTTACTCAATACGGCGAAAAATAAAAACTATGTCGGGGTAATGCCACATAAGAAACATTACGGCTACGACACGATGCGAGGAGATAAACGAAAGGAATTTCTTGAATGGTATGACGAGCAAGTGAAAGCACATAACCAATTTGATATAGCTAAGGAAATCGCGGAGTATTGTCATAGCGATGTTGATATTTTAAGAAAGGGCTGTATAGATTTAGAAATCAGTTTCTAGAGTTTGGTATTGACCCTTTTCAATATACAACTATTGCGATTTGTGTTATGGCTCTGTATCGTGCTAAGTTTATGCCAGAGAATTCAATAGCAATATTGAAAGCGGAAAAACAAAACAGGATGACTTCTAGGGCTTGTGTAGAATGGCTAGCATACAGAAGCAGGTTAGACAAAACCGATATTAAACATGCATTCAACGGAGGTGAAAAAATGTTTCAACTCGGACAATCTCGTGTGTATGTAGATGGATGGGACGAGAAAACCAAAACCGCTTATGAGTTTTACGGATGCCATTGGCACGGCTGTCAGAAATGTTGGAACGGAAATGCTTTGAATGTGAAGAAGAATAAGACTATGGGTGAGTTATACAGGGAAACAATGAGGAGAGAAAAACAACTTAATGAACAAGCAAAAGTAATAAGTATCTGGGAGTGCGAATGGAGTCTTATGAAAACCAGTGAAAGACTGGCAGAGGATACAAACGAACGAATTACTGAACAAGAAGGACTAAACCCACGAGAGGCGATGTTTGGAGGTATAGTGAATGCTCTGAAATTATATTGGAAATCACGACATGATAATGAGTATGCGAAATATATTGACATATGCTCACTTTATCCGACCGTGATGTATTACGACCTTTATCCAAGCGGACCATATAATTATTAGACCTGGAAGGGGCTCTGCCCCTTTCCAAACCCTGAACGAAAAAAGCGGGGGTATGGTAGGGGGTGAAACCCCCTCCAACAACGAGGAGGAAAGAAAAAATATGAAAAACAAAATTATAAACAGAGAGTATTTCGGAGTGGCTAAGGTTAAGATGCTACCGCCGAGAGGCTTACTACACCCAGTCTTACCGAAGGCCGACAGAGGTAAAATGATGTATTACGTATGCGATAAGTGCGGAATGACAGAGCAACACGGCGAATGTAAGCACACAGATAAAGAAAGAGCAATAACGGGCACATGGGCGACTCCAGAAATTTACAAGACCTTAGACAAAGGGTATAAGTTAATAAAAGTATATGAAGTATGGCACTGGAAAGAGCAAAGCAGTAGCCTATTCAAAGAATACATAAAGACATTCTTGAAAGTAAAACAAGAGTCCAGCGGATATCCCGCGGGATGTAATACTGAAGCAGAAAAGCAAAATTACATAAACAGCATGGAAGCCAAAATGGGTGTAAAGATGGATGAAAGCAAAAAATTCAAAAATGAAGGACGGAGAGCAGTTGCTAAGTTGTGCTTGAAGTCTTTATGGGGAAAGTTGGACAAAAACAAAATAAAACACAGAACAAAATGATAAAGGATAAAGAAACCTTATACAAACTATTGAATGATAAATCAGTGGATAATATAAATATCAACATAATTAACGACCAAATTATAGAAGCCAGTTATGAATTAAAACAGGACGCGGTGAGCGACCCGATTAAAACAAATATTGTAGTTGCTTTATTTACTACATGCCATGCGAGAATGAGACTTTACAATATGATGGACAGATTAAGCAATAGGATATTGTATCATGTCACAGACAGTGTAATATATACGACAAACAAAGAAATTAATCAGGCAGATGTAGAGACAGGCGATTTACTGGGAGATTAGACAGATGAATTAAAAGGAGCGAAAATAAAAACCTTTGTGGGAGGTGGGCCGAAATGTTATGGATACTTATTAGATCACGGGAAAGCCAGTATGAAAGTAAAAGGATTTAGTATGAACTATGAAATGAAAAAAGCGTTGAATTTACCGAATATGTTAAGTGTAATAAGTTGCGTGCTAGGTATTACGAACACTGAATTATCTGAGAATGGTAAAAATGAACTGGCTGAATTGTTGGAGACTGATGAAGAATTACGGATTGCTAAGTGAATTGAGAAGTCTGGAAAAGTAGTTATAATAGAAAACAACAAGATAACGCGAGATAAACAAAAGAAAAAAGTAACGAGTGAATACTTAGAAAAGATATTTAGTTTTACATACACAAAAAGACAAGTTATCGGTATTGTAGAGAATGCAATTGAAACACGGCCGTTTGGATATTAATGATATTTGAGAATTGCGCTTCGTGCTCCGCACGCTCGCTTATTCTCAAACATCGTCGGCCATTAAAGTATAAAACGATGTTTTGTGATGACGAAGTCAGACCAAAATATCAAATAATTAATCTTTTTCCATAAATCTTTTTGTAAGTCTATATAGACCAATGACTACCCTTAATAGACTATCTGAAAAATTTGAACAACTTTCAATTGAGAAGAATAAGGAATTCTTTTCAGTAAAAGATGTACAAAAGATAATTGATGATGAGATGAAATTAAGGCAATTGAAAAAAGTAGAGAAGGGAGCGAAACGTCACAATGTGGCGAAGCCACTTGTGAAGCGGACATTTTTCTTCAATATGGTAAGTATTAAAAAAAATGAAAATTGAAGATGTCGCTAAGATTGATAAACCATACCTTGAATATTTAATTCAACAACCTTATTTTAATAACAAATGCGGTAAAAAAATATCTTTGATGATACATCACCTTCCGTTTTTTTTTTTTTTTTTTTTTTTTGCTTTATTGGTCTTCTATAAAATTAGCAGTAATATTGACATTTCCACCATTATTAGTAGTGGAAACGGATTTCTGTGTAAAAGTTAATACATCACTTGGAGACAGATAAATATCATAATTTCTTAGATTAATTTGTTGAGTTGAACTTGCATTAATATAAATTTTAAAAATTGTTGTTCCGTTGGCGATAGCAGTCGCTGCGGTGTCGGTATCAACTATTGAATATTTCGTATCTACATCAGCATACACTGCTCCAGTTAAAGTTCCATTCAACACCATTCTGACTATATTTGTTTTTCCGTCTTCATTACTAATACATATCAATGATGGATATACTAATGAATAATTGTCTAAGTTAGCACCACCACTATCATATTTTGCCTTATTTCTTATACTCAATATTTGTCTTTCTGTGGTGAGCAACTTCACTACCCTCAATTGAATTTGTTATGCTAGTATTAATAGTATTTGACCCCTCAATGAATAAACTAGCACTCGCTGCTTTAATAGTTTGTATTCCAGTCGCTGCATCATTTTTCATTACTGCTGTAAAAGGTAATGTTGTATTTCGCAGACTTACACCAGTATTAGCATTCGCATAGTCAATCATATGAACTAATTGAAATAATCCTGTTATGGGATTTTCAATATAAAACTTAATAGCACCAAACCCAAGATACTGAAATTGAATTTGAAATACATTTCCTGTGCTCCAAACTATTTCTGGCATAGCCGAAGTTTCATCGCACGGGTCATCCCAGTCTTCTTGGTCAATATAATTTACGACACCTCCTTTACAATGTGCAATATTCATTCCTGCTCTGTCTTTGTAAAAATAAAATCCATCAACAAGCCAGTTTCCTATTCCAATATATGAATAGTAATCTTTTGTATCATCCGTTGTCCATATAGCAGTAAAGCGGGCGAGGACACCTGTTCCAGTTCTATATTTTATTCTCCTTTTACTTACCAGTCTAGCATCCGCCGTGGCATCCGCTTGACTTTGTAATTCAGCCATATTATTCAAAAATGACACAGATGATTTTGTTTCTGTTTTTGTCCATATCCTAGTCTTAATGGTATATGGAAAGATTTCCTGTAAAACTGGTGTTAATTGACCTACTACTGCTTCGCCAAAGCGGTTTTTGAATTATTTGCTTCAATATCACCATCATATCCAACTTTGACATTTATAAATTCTCCGTCCGGATTTTCTGCGATTAAGTTTCTCTGGTGAGTTTTCATTAATATTTTAGAATTGCGATTCGTGCTGTCGCACTCTCTCTTATTCTATAACATCGTTTTTTTATTTTGAAAAAAATATTTAATCTATTAATTCTTTACTTTAACTGCATTCGATGTTTATGAAGATACGAAGTATATGAATAAAATATCTTTAACTCATCAAAATTTCAATTCCCTTAACAAGCACGCTTCGTTGAAGAATGGCGAATGTGTAGTGATTGAGATTAGTTATGCCAACACCACTCGCATTATTACTTGTAGTTGAAACGAATTCATATCGCCTCTCAGTGTCTAGGCTCAAACCGCTCACCTCATAGCCGTCTGTGTCCTTATCGCACAGCGGGCGGTTATTGTCCCAAGTATCTACATGGAACCAGTTGTAATGATAGACATCGCTGTTTAGGATAGCAGTTCCCTTCAACTTATCCTTCAAAATCATATAGTCTTCATTTTCTTTTGTGTCAATATCAAACTGCTGTAGACGAGAGCCGTCAAGGGTTGTATAGTATTTTTCAACCTTCGCACCAGCTCTGTTGTCATTATCAAAAGAAGTATTAGCACTCTCAGTGAAATGAAAGGCAGAAGTATAAATACGACGAATTCTTTCACCCTGCGAGCGGTTCATCTTAATAACATTGTTCTGTTGGTTTGTTTGAAGACTTTGTTTCCAAGCGATAGGATACTCAATCTTAAATGGAAAGCCTTCACCCGCAATCTTTTACTGGACACCGAGGATGACATTCGGGTCAGTCTCAACAGCAAGGAATAGATTTAGGTTAGATACGATAGCACCAGCGGTCGTAGCGGCAGCACCAGTGGAAATAGAACTTACATCAGTGCCATAGAATGAAGAGCGGTTGGTTTCAGCCCACACAATCCGCATATCCAAAATTTCATTAAATCCAATAGTCTTATTCAGTTCAAAAATAGTGCCAAACAGCATACCCAAAGGAAACTTAACATTAATAACAGGGGTGGCGCCATTGGCAGTTCCACCTTCAAAATACTTAGCCTCCTCAAAAGGAATATTAAGCAAACTATAATCCCCCGCAGTGCTATCGGCGAGAGCGGTATCATTATTACGGCGGTCATTAACAAGTGGCACTTTGTAATATCCTTGAACTGCAGCGATCAATCCAGCAGTATTGGCCGCAGCAGTAATTGCCGCTCTTTCCGCTACGGTTTCAATTTCAACTTTTCCAGCATTACACTTTTGAAGCATAGCACCGCTACCCACACCAGCACCATGATTTTCAAGTGCCATAAATTTTTCATATTTAATTTCAGGTTTCCAAACCATCTTAGTGTAATTGCCAACGTGTTGAAGATTACACAAATACTGCCCGCTTCGGCTTCGCAATTCAATAGTTCTAATCATAGACAGACAATCCATAAGATACGATTGTAGCGACCGCCAGCACCTGGAGCAGACGGAGTGTAAGTAAATCGCAACACACTCCTCGCAAGGTTCAAAGGACGAGTAGGAATTTCAAAGGTGTTTTCCATGCCACCAGCAGTAGTAAGTGCGACAGGTTGCGAGCCTTCACGAGTGGTAAGTTTGGTTAATTCATACTTACTAGTGAGCAGTTCCTTAGTCTGATGGACTAGTTCTCCTCCGTATTGGACAGGCATTTTTTGTTTTGTTTTTGAAGTAGTGTAAATTAACTAATTCACCAGAATATATTTATAGAAAAAAAAATAATTCTAAAATAATTAATCTACCTCGCCTTTAACAAATTGAAGAATGAATTAAATAAACTAAAAGAATTAGTTTCACGATAAACCAGTAATGTCATAACGATACCTAACCCATTAAGATGTATTGCTTGGTCATGTTCGTCTGTCGTAAAACCTGTGAATACATTGTTTGAATTAGCGGACAATGTTTTTCCGTATTCACTACCAGAGCCGTCATAAATGAAGGAGCCGAACGGGATTTCATTAGCGGTGTATATTTCTTGAAGCACATGATTATCACCTTCATTCACCAAATCAGATTGAAGATACAGAGTTTTTTCGCCAGTTAAAATAATCACATTTGGCGATTTAATAAAATCATTAGCGAAGAAATATGTTGAGTTTCTATCAAACCCCATAACCTCGTGAATACGGGTATCACCATCTTATATAATTTAAAACCGCGGTTGAATTCCTTTATTCTCTGACACACTGAATGTTAATTTTCCATCTTCTGGGTCTATGTTGGTATTATTACTGGATACCATATAAGTATAATTATTTGGGCTGTCTGCTGTTAGTATCTCAGACAACTTATTTTTTAGATTGTTCATTGTGTAGTTTCCATCAGGTATCGTAATTAAAGCCTCATATCCGTCTTCGGATAATGTAAAAGTATTATGTGGTGAAGCCACAGAGTAATACGACTTCGTCACATAAATATGAAGAATTTTACAATGTGTGGGATTGTCTAGCCCCTTCATATTGACTTCGTGTGTAAAGTCGCTGTCCGTGCCTGTTATCCTATTTTTACTATTTATGTAATAGATGCCTGAACTTCTTCCTCTCTTATAGTCCATTGGATATTTTAGAATTGCGCTTCGTGCTACGCACTCTCGCTTATTCTAAAACATCGTTTTTTCTTTATTGAAAAAAATAAATCTGTTTTCGATGTTTATCAACAAACGAGAATGAGCGAAGCGAATGAGAGTGAAGTTGATAAATATCATTTAGATATATGTATCAAAATGACCATACCCATTCTGTGCTTTTAATTTTTCCGCTTCTTCTTCTTTTAGGTCTGTGTAGCCACTGGCAAACTTAAATCGCACTCCTTTAGCCCTCATTAGTAAAAACCGCATAGCAAACCATCCGCAGGTATCGCTCGTATCAGATTGTTGTTTTACTTGATTAACCTTCATTAATAAATAACTATCTGGATTACTTCGGTCAATTAGCAGTTTCATTTGTTGTTGAAAGTCTTCTGTTGGCTCGTAAAGTGCTAATGGGTCATACACTTCAACACTCCTGTCTTTATCTAGACTTATCCATACTGCTATCCAATGAGACCCTTTTGATTATGATTATCTAAGTTCATAATAAATCCGTATCGCTTTCTGCTTCCGGGCTTCAACCTGTAGATTTCATCACTGGCTATTGCTCCAAGATGCCATCCATATTTTTTCATTATGTCGTCTATTTCATTAGTCATTAGTCCCCGACCCTCTCCCTGCTGTTGCTCGTCTGTCTGTGGTTGCTCGTCTGTCTGTGGTTGCTCTGGCTGTGGCTCCTCTGGCTGTGGCACCTCTGGCTGTGGCTCCGCAGAACTTGTGCTCGGGGGTGGTACTACATCTGTCGGTTGTGTCTCCGCTGGTTGTGGATTTGTCATTTCAAATATAAGTTGTTTAGCATCTGTAGAAGTTTCAAAACGTGGTGGGTCTATTGGCGATAGAGTGCTATTTACAGGATTTTTTTTTTCTTCATTCTTTTTGCTTTTATTTTTAGCAATTATCATTTTTGTTGTAAATTGATCTAGTTTATCCCATCCATCTTTTGCCGATGATATGTTTTCAGTGATTTTTTGTGTGTATAACCATCTCTTTAAACTAGTGGAGTAGTCTTTTGAACCTTTGTTTTTTATGATAGGAATATTAATGCATGCTTTTTGAAGGTGGTTTATTATTATATGATTTTTCATTTTTTTAGTATCACGTCGATTTAATCTCGTTTTCTCAGAGAACATTTCATCAATAATTCTTCGTCTCTTTTCTTCTTCCAAATCTTTTTCTTGTTTATTTACTTTGTCAGTTATATCAGTTATTTTTGGGGAAGATGTTGTTTTGGTTTTCTTAGGTTTATTTATCGTTGAAGAGGGATTCGGTTTCGCTATAATCGGCGGTGCAACTTGTGCCGTCAATAACCCCTGTCTATGTAGTTGTTCAGCATTTAGTTCTTGAATAAGTCGCTGTTCCTTCTTCTGTTCCCTGTCCTTTTCTTCCTGTCTTTCCTTAATCTCTGCCAGTTGTTTTTTATGTTCCCTATCCATTATTTCTTTTAGTTCCTTAGCATCGGCTTGGATTTTTCTTTCTAGCCTTTTTTTTCTCCTCTTCTGATTCCTCCCTTGCTATCTTATCTTTTTTTCTCTATAGCCTCCTTTCTGAGTTTGTCTAAGTGGTCTTGAATTTCTGTTCTTGTGTTCTGCTCAATCTCTGAAAGGCTCTGAACCTTTCTTAAATCCTCCTTCTTTGCTTGTTTCTTTGCTTTTGGAGTCGCACCTGTGCGAACGCCACGCTCGCGTGGCTTATTGCTTAAGTATTTCATAAAAAGTTTAACAATTTGAAGTGTGCTCATATCATTTGTTTTCTTACCAAAATTAAGATAATATTTTTTACCCTTCTGGATAATATACGGCCTCCCGCTTTTATTTCTATAAACCCGCGGTGGACGGACTTTCGTCCTTTTCCCATTCTTAGTCGTAGCGACCATTTGATATTTTAGAATTGCGCTTCGTGCTTCGCACTCTCTCTTATTCTAAAACATCGTTTTTTTATTTTAGGAAAAAATAATGGTCATCGATGTTTTATGATGACGAAGTCAGAATAAAATATCTTTAGAATTTGAGTGCCCCTCGTTCTCTCTGCTTACCATACCCCAGTTTTGAAGCGGTGGCTTGGACAGACCCAGCATAAGGCACTCCAATACTGCTTAAGGCTCCAGCAGTTCTAGAGATTACTTTGTTATCACGAAGGAATTTATTAACAGCCAAGGCCGTTTCCCCCACTTTTTGCCAGTTAATTTTACCGCCTGCTTGTCCCTTACCCTTGCCTCCTTGCTTCTTCTTTCGTCCAGTCTTCTTTTTACCTCCAGCCATATTTGCGCTGGAGTTAATTGTTCGTTTGCCGATTGTTGGAATGACTTCAACACGAGTTGTTTTGACTACATAAATGATAGTGAAATATATAATACAGAAAAATAATTATTTTGATATTTATTTTAATCTGAAGTTAAAATTCTTACGTAATTCATCATCAACACTTGAAACATACAGAAAATTAAATCTCTCTTTTGTTGCCTCGTGATATTTTCCAGAAAGTAATCAAAGTTGAAAGATAAATCTAAGTGTTTATACACGAGTTCCATTTTATCCTGAGACTGACCCCGGAAAGATTAATAAATAATCTAACTGCTTAATGGCTTCTGGCCGTATGTCGTTTAGATACTGGCTTGACATAATCACCTTACTTTTATAGTGTCTGTTCTTTTTTAACAAATCACTTACTGACTTGTCTCTTACTCCACTTCCTAAATCGTCCAAAACAAAAACAACCTCTGGCGAAATATACTTGCTCGGTCGTTCTTTTTTCTCACTGCCTTCTTCTTTTTTCTTTTCTTTTCCAAAGTATAAAATTGTGGTTTCTCCATCGGTTCTTTATCATCCTGTTTTACTTCGCCTTCGTGTTGCTCGTCCTGTCTGTTAAGTTTGTCTAACTCATAATCAATGACATTAACACCATCTGATTTGAAAAAGGTATATATTGCAATTGGGTTTCCCCTGTTCTTAAAGTGCTTTACCATTGCTTTATAAATGTAGTCCTTGTGTATTGTTGAAGCAATAATGACGATACGGGTTTTTCTGTCTGTCGTCCGTTTCAGTATTTCAAAGAGTGCTGTCGTTTTCCCACTTTTCTTACGGGCGAGTAGAAATATATTGGAATACGGCTCCTTGAATAATTTATAACCCTTGGCTTTTCTATTTCCATCACCCTCTTGTTTTACAGGCTTCACCTTGATGCTATTAATCTTCTCCATCGTATATTCTAAGCCAAAAATTCTAGGCAAACAACAATTCTTCCCGCTAAATTTCCTGTATCAATATTTCCGCTGTCAGTTTCAAGGACTTTAAATGTATATTTGTCCGTCTGACCAACCCACTACACCCAAATTATAACTGAGGTTTGAAATGTTTGCTATATTACTATCTGCAAATCTGTCCATATAAAGAATTCTGGTTTTTGTCTCTGATTGGTCGTTCGTATAATGAATAAACTTAACATTCATTTTGGTTGGTGTGAATGACATTTCAATATTTTTATTAAATGTTTTGCTTCCCACAAAATCATTGCTCAGAAAAATAATCTTTTGGTATTTATAGTCAGCCATGATTATATTCTGATGATAAACTTTTTAATGACAAAAATATTTTCGCGAACTGCCTGCGACTTTCGCTCACGGGTAAGCGAAAAAAAGAATGAGAGTTGTGCTTATTGTATAAAGTAAGGAATAGAAACTAAATTTAAATGCCTGTATAAGCCTACGAGTGATTGGTGTGTTAGTTTTGATGAAGCCATTCCTTTTATGTGTTTGGGTAGTGATGCTTCTTGGTATAAAATACACTTATATGAATTCTCACTTCTTTGAACTAGAAGGTGATGGAAGGCAAATTCCTATGCGTAAAGTCAAAATTCCGACATAAGTGTTAGCAACCTCACAAGGTAAGTTCTTTTCAGATAGCCTCACGATACAAAGGGTTATAATGGCAATAATGATACCCATTTGAAATAAGTATTTAATAAGTCGGCTGTCGGTAGGTCTGTTTTTTATACAACAACAATTCCAGTTATCTTCCAATTCGTGCTCTACTTTTTTTTCCTCAGTCTTTAGTTCTACTTCAAGAACACGAGACTTTAATTCGGGAGTTAGTTCGCCATCCATATCCATAATAGGCGGTGGTCTGTGAAGTCTAGTTGTATTATTGTTGGGCATTAGGGAAAACGACTGCTCGGATTTCTGCTAATTGCTTAGATAGATCTTCTATAATAATCATGAGATTTTTATTTTGTTTTTCTAAATTAACTACCTTTTCCGTTAAATGTTGAAAAGCACTAATTAATATTGGTATAAAGTCTGTATATGTTATGCCTCCCGATTTCATAAATATTTGTGGGTCGTAAGTATAAACTGGTCTTTGTCTTAGTGTCAAATAACCGCTGGATGTTGTTGGAAGAGTTATTGACCTTGAAGCAATAATTACTGTATCGTTTATTCTTAATAATTCAGTTGCAGCACTATGATAAAATACATGACTTGATGACGACATATCAACATTATAGTTTAATGTTCCGCTAGCTAGCAATACCAAGCCCATAAAATGCTGTTGTTGAACCCGTTCCTCCATCCATAAAACCAGTTTATTATTTGCTACTCCGCTCCTATCTACAAATATTTTTATACCTGCTCCTACTACTATGTTATCGCTCGTTGTTAATGTGGTTGTAGATATGCCTGCATTCGCGATTATTGCCCCCGTATTGCTTATGTTCATCGCCTCGCTGAATGCTATGCCTCCTCCAAGTAATACTCCGGATTTGTAGTTAAAAGCAAGTTTATCACTCATTTTGTGTGTTTGAAAGTTTGAGCCCGGGTCACTTGATTTCCAGCCACCACCCTCCCAATAACTATCAAAACTTGAAGCAATATTGTCCTGACTATAATTCAATAATTGGAATGTGTGATAAACTGATGTATGAACAAATGCTTGAATATGTGGCCCATTCGCATTTCCTTCTGTTCCATATAATGCTAAGCCACCAGTTGCTCCTACTCCTTTCGTTGCCTAGTGCTGTTGTTATTTTAGCACTCGTTGTTAATGTTGCTGTTGATATTCCCGCATTCGCGGTTATTAATCCTGTTGTAGTGAGTGCTCCATTAATATTAACAAATATCTGGTTAAAATCACCACCGATGAGAGGTGTGCTGGTTCCCGAAATATCAATAAATAGTTGATAACTTGATGTATTATTTGATCTCGCACTGTAACCAAGATATACACAATATGAAGCGGTCCCGCTAGAACTGGATGCGGTATCCATTCCTATTGCCGTATTATGACTTCCTGTCGTATTACTACTTAATGCGTAAGCTCCGATTGCTGTATTGCGGTTTCCTAATGTATTATTGACCCCTGCCACTGCTCCTATGAAAGTATTTTCTTCTGCGGTCGTGGAAAGTTTTCCAGCCGTATAACCAACAAAAAGATTGTAAAACCATCCTGTATTAATACCTGCTTGGTATCCTATATAAAGATTGGTAGTTGCATCAGTGCTACTAATTCTATTAGTTCCTAATGTTAATGAGTTTAATGTTGCTAATCCTGATGTCGTTAATGTGGTCGTAGTTATCCCAGCATTTGATTTAATTTCATTGCTAAATGTCTTGGTGCCTGCTATGGTTTGGTTTCCTGTTAGTTTCAAATTTTGTAGGTCTAATGTATCTACATAACTTTTGTTTGCCCCGTCCGTTGCTAATGTAGGAGTTGCCAAGTTTGTAATTTTGTTGTTGTTTAAACTTAATGTTGTGCCAGATGCGGTCGCGATTACATTATTGCCTGAATATAACTCTACATACGAAACAGTTATTTGTATCGGATAAAAGGTCGCAGTTGCTGTTTTCTGTGCTGCAATCATTCCTATTTTTGTATCAAAGGCTATGCCAATACCATCAAAAGAAGTAGGATTGGATGAACCACTTACTTCTAAAGTTGATGTAAATTTTTGATTTCCTTCGATAGTTTGGTCTCCTGTTAGTTTAACCACCGAAGTATCAAGAACTGAAACATCAATACCATCAACCAAATTAACATTTGTTATACTTTGGTTTCCCATATTTAGCACTCCCGTCATACTGGCAGTGCCGTCTAATCTCAGAAAAGGAGATGTTGTGTTTCTCCATTGTCCCGTGCTATAAATAAGCAACTGATTGTCTGATGGTGTGCCTGTTATTGATACATCACTTAAAGCTTCTATTGACTTATTACCTATTCTTGTGTCAAAGTCTGTATTTGCCCTTGCTGTCGTATAATATAAATTAGTTCCTTCGGCTAAGTTTGTTGTTGATTTGTTAGAAAATCTTGTCAAATCTGCCGTCAGTATAATATAAATTAGTGCCTTCTTTTAAGTCTGCGGTCGTTTTTAATAAAAACCTAGCATCAAAGTCCGTATTTACTCTCGCTGTGATATAATATAAATTAGTTCCCTCTTTTAAGTCGGCTGTCGTTTTTAATAAAAGCCTAGCATCAAAATCTGTATTTACTCTCGCTGTGCTATAGTATAGATTAGTTCCCTCTTTTAAGTCAGCGGTCGTTTTTAATAAAAGCCTAGCATCAAAGTCCGTATTAGCCCTTGCTGTGGTATAATATAGATTAGTTCCCTCTTTTAAGTCTGCTGTAGCTTTTAATAAAAGCCTAGCGTCAAAGTCTGTATTAGCCCTTGCTGTGGTATAGTATAGATTAGTTCCTTCTTTTAAGTCCGCTAATAAAAGCCTAGCATTAAAATCTGTATTAGCCCTTGCTGTGGTATAGTATTAATTAGTTCCTTCTTTTAAGTCCGCGGTCGTTTTTAATAAAAGCCTAGCATCAAACCTTCCATCAGTGTAATATAGATTAGTGCCCTCTTTTAGGTCAGTTGTTGATTTTAAAGCGAGCCGACCATCGAAGCGGTTATCAGTCCAATAATAATTAAGCCCTTCTTTTAAGTCTGTTGTTGATTTTAAAGCGAGACGTGTGTCAAATCGCACATCAGTATAATAATAATTAAGTCCTTTTTTTAGGTCGGTTGTTGATTTTAAAGCGAGCCGACCATCAAAGCGGTTATCAGTCCAATAATAATTAAGCCTTTCTTTAATATCCCCAGCGCTTTTGGTAGCCAGCCTCGCATCAAATCGCCCGTCAGTATAATAAAGATTTATTGGGTCGGCATCTTCTGGCACTCTGTCTGTGTTTAAGCCCACTATGTTGGTATTGGTTAGTCAAGGTTAGCGATTGAAAGGCTATCTGTCGCGATTTCAGACAAGCCGAGTAATGATTTATATTGCGACATATTATATAAAATAAATATTTAATTTTAAAAATACTAAAAAATAAAACTTTTAGTAAAGAATATTTTTAGAATAAGCGAGAAATCTGTCGAAGACAGATAGAAGCGAGATTCTAAAATGCCGAGTCCTGAAGCGAGCCGACAAAGTTGGGGAAAAGATTGAAAAATAAGAAGCAACAAAAGATTGAAATAGCGAAAGAGAAATGAGCAAAGTGTTGAAATGCTTATGTAGGCGATGATGAAGAGATGGAGGAAAAGATAAACCGCATTGCCGAAATGGGTGTTGCTAATGATATCATTAATGGAAAAGACCAAGATGATACACCAGAAGAAAGCAGTGAGAGCGATGAAGAATGTGATTTTACCGACATTATCGCAGAAAAGATGGCTAAGAGAGCGGAAGCACAGAAGAAAGTAAGTAAAAAGCCTGTGCCTGAGCCTGAACCTAAGGAGAGCGAAAGCGAAAGTGAAGAAAGCGAAGAAGAAGAGCCAAAGCCTAAACCTAAAAAAGGAAGTGGTAAGAAGTCAGACATATCTGTTAATGTTTATAATCAATCAGAGATGCCAAACAAAAAAGAAAAAAATAATGATGATGTCTCAAGGATGTTTTTAAAATTCTAATGATATTTATCAACTTCACTCTCATTCGCTTCGCTCATTCTCGTTTGTTGATAAACATCGAAAACCGATTTATTTTATCGATAAATAAAAAAACGATGTTTTAGAATAAGTGAGAGTGCGGAGCGCGAAACGCAATTCTAAAATATCATGGACTACAAACATAGTCAGCAACAACAACAAGAAACTCCTGAGCAGACAGAACAGAAAGAAAAACTGGAAGAAGCACTTGAAATACATAATCAATCTAAGCCAACTAAGATATGGAATACGATAACAGCACCAGAAGCCAAACCACTGAGCCAAGTTTTTATTGACTTAATGGATATGTCGAAGGTGGCAACTAAGAAAGGAAATGCTAATTATAATTTTGGACTAGTAGCCATTGATGTCTATAGCCGTCGTGGCTGGATTGAACCGATTAAAAACAAAACAACAGGCTATGTTTTGGAAGGTCTCAAAAATATTTACAAAAGAAGTTCCCGAAAGAATTACATCAGATAACGGCGGTGAGTTTAAAGGCAAGTGGCTGAATATTTCAGACAGAACAATATTGAACACAGACCGGTTCAAGTAGGCGACCACCGAACTATAGGGATAATAGATAGATTTATTAGAACGATTAGAAACGAATTAAATTTGATATAGGAAGTTAATGAAAATTTTGAGTGGGTGCCTATTATTCATGAGGTCGTTGATGCTTATGATAAAACATATCACAACACAATTAAAGCCGTGCCAATTAATGTCTATGAAGGGACTGAAAACAACACACAGGAAATATACAGAAATCCTTTAATCAATGAATTCCCTAAGGGAACTAAAGTAAGAAAAGAACTTGAACGAACTATGTTCTCAAAGGGCGATAAACAATTTAGTAGAGCTGTCTATAAAGTTCGAGGACGTAAAGGCTTCAAAGTCATCCTATCTGAAGAGGACTTAGTAAGGCCTAGTGAATTATTAAAGACTCATGTTGATGAGCAACCGGAAGAAGAAGAACCAGCAGAGCACTTAGCCGGTAAAGTTAAAGAATTGACGAAATAGAAAAAAAATATGAATTTATTAAAATCATTAGATGTAAAACCGGAAAATATACGGACTAGCTCAAGACTAAGAAAGAAAAAAGAAGTGCTTGATTTGTAATATTTTTAATTATTTTTAGTTTGAATGTATTTCTTGTGTTTCGCTGTTGTCTCATGAATTTCTTTCCCATTTCTCCTTATCGTTGAACCACATTCACATTTTATTTTTTCTGTATTTAAATCATCGTTTGATGTATTAATTGCTTTCATTCTTAATTCGTGATTGCTTGATAAAAGATGCCTTGTTTTATATCCTCTGGTTGTCTCTTCACCACATTCACATACCCATTTCTTCTTTAACCATTCCTTATTCCATTCATTTTTGTATTGTTGTTTATTTTGCTTAATTCGTCCATCGTTATATTTTTTCCAAACTTCGTGTTTTGGTTTTATGTTTTCTTCATAAAATTTGTTTGCTTCTTCTAAGGCTTGCTCCTTATTTCTTTTTCGTTAATACAAACGTTTTTTACTTTAATTTTGTTTTCTTCTCCCCATCTTACAACAACCCTTGGAGATACAGCATTATCCAAAACATACACACCTCCTTTATTAATCTTTTGTGGAATGTCGTTCATTCTATATATGTTATAAATCAATATCCTCAATGGAATTAAATTTATAACACATTTATACTAAGGCTTATTTGCTTATAATTGCTTTCTGTATTGTTTGTTTGCGAAATGAAGAGTAAGACGATAGAATGATTTTGATTCCTTCGTAGGTATGTATTGAAAATAAAAAAGAAAAAGAAACTGATTTCACACTTTCTAATTTCACGTAGATTACCTATTTCCCCAACACAAACACAAAAAAACCCCGATTTTCTGTGCGGTGCGAAAAAATGAAAAATTCGTTTCTTTAATTATCGTGATGTCTTGAAGATGTCTTGAAGAATGTCTTGAAATAATAAACTATGAATAGGAAGAGAGATTTTGATGAAATTGTGAATGAGTGATTTTTTGGTGAAAAATACTACTTTCAATAGGAAGGCCGTTGGAGCCGTTTTGATTCCTCCGGGGGTATGTATTGAAAAAGCGTGCCCAAGGCACCCTTAACTACTTTTAATGATAAGCGGGCCTTCCGCTAAGGCGGAGGAAACGCGCGGGCGCGGGCTGAAGCTATAGGAAGCTAAGTCAGCTAAGCGGCGAGAGCGAGTCCTAACTAGAGCTCGAGTGGAGCGGGGCGAAAGGGGCGGCGAGGAGGACGCGCCCGCATAACGAGGCAGCGCTGAAGCGGGCCGCTAGAGAGAAAGGGAAGTCGAACTGAAAATAGTCGCCAGTGGAGAGCTGGTGCAAAAAGGAGAGGCAGCGTTGGAAGCTGGCGAGGCAGGGCCGAGAGAAGTCGTGCAAACGAGGCTCGCAGTCATGGAAGGCGCCGCCGGAAAGAGCCAGCTGCGGAACGAACGCTGAAAACCTTCTCCCGTGCGTGGATCACGGAAGAGAGGGAGAGGTGAGGGGAAGGCAATGACGTGGAAAGAGAAAGCTAGAACTGGAAAGGAAAAGAAAGAAAAATGGTTGTGGGCCTGTCGTCGAAGAGCTGGGGAATCACTGCAGAGAAATCGAGCGGATACGTTTCCCCCCTTGCTCGTCTGCCGGCCCACACCCTGATTCGATGCCCTGACCACCCTGGGCTAGCCTGTAGTGATCCGGCACCGGCACAACGTGTGTTGGCGAAAATCCGCCTTTGTCCACCGTTACGTTACGACGTAACGGTGGACGGTAACGGTGGGCAGGCGGGAATTTAATGATGAGCGGGCCTTCCGCCACCTTGTCAGGAGAAGCGTGCGGCGATGTCGTCGACGTCATCTGACGACCAGCGCAAGACTTGCGAGACGGACAGCCCGCCACCCAACACACCGCCCTCAGAGAAGCTGCGGATCGCCGCTGACCCGAGGGCGCCCATCCTTGCCGACGTGCTGGCCACTTGCCACGAGTAGTTCGAGAGCCTAAAGTACAGTTGGTATGACACTGAAGACCACCTGCCGATGTGCTTTATCGAGTCTGCGCTTACGCCTGCCATCGCGAGGGACGTAGCGCCGCCAATCCGCAGGCTGTGAGAGCTGTAGAGTGAAGGGTCGAGTCCGACTGCCTTCACCAGAGAGCGCAGGACCTTCTGCAGCCATTTGTAAGACAGCGCATTACCCTTAGCGTCTTGGAAGAGCGGGGCGGTCGGGCGCTTGTCGGTGGCTGCATCCCAGGCAGCGAGAAGCCTGCTAAACGGGCAGGTCTCAGAATTGTTCCTCCAAAGACGGACGTAGCTGCCTGTACGCATATAGTCTGTTGTGGAGGCGGGGATGAATAGGTCGACCCACAATGGGGAGATCGCTGTGTCCCAGGAGACGTGCGCCCTGAGCAGGGGAGCGGACGCCGACTCCGACTTTGAAACCATCTCTCCTGATCTAAGGAGGCCGTACACACCGACGCACAGAACCGCTGCGATCATGATAGAGTCTGGGCCCAACGCTGAGATGCTGGGAAGTGTATGCAATAGCCTTGCTACCAACACGACCGTCACTGGCAGCCTAGCTCTCGTAGCGCGAGTCCGAAGACGTTTCATCGCGCGCTTCATCCTCGCGACGCGGGGCTCATTGAATGCTTGGATTGGGAAACCAAGATCGATGTAGAAGCTCCTAACTGCAGAGACATATCCGATGATGGTGGACGCGCAGGTGCCTCTGCTCGAGCCGTCGATTGCTCTGCCTCTGCCAGGGACAGCCAGGAAGAGCCAAGTAATGAAGAACAGGAGAAGGTCGGGCAGACTGGGAATGCGTCGTGTTGCAGGTTGAAGAACGTCAGGAAAGACCAGAAGTGTCTGATACCTGTCATGTATGTGACGCGGAAGCTCTTGCTAATGCCTGCTATGATTAGGTCTACGACGGCGGGGACGAGTTGGTGGGCGAGATGGCCGGGGCGAGAACGGGCGATTGAGATGGAAACAAGCCTTCTGATCGTGCCTGCTTTAGGAATAGTGTAACGTTGTCCTTTGAAAGGGCGTCTGCGAGGGAGTTGAGCGAGCGGGGGATGTGTGAGAACCTAACGATGCAGCCCAGAGCGCTGAAGGCAGCGCGTGCGGCCTTGACTGCTGTGTCTAGAGCCGGTGAGTTAGCGACTCCTGTCTCGAGGCATAAGACTGCTGCCTCGTTGTCGAGCTCAAAGAAAACAGACCTGCCTGCCAGCTTGTGGCTGAGCGCACGAGCAGCGGTAGAGGGCACGAAAGCCTCTAAAACAGCAGAGCAGAGAGATGTCTTCCCGAAGGAAGCCTCTCGTTCAGTGACAGAGTGCGGGCGATAGCACCAATCAATCGCACTATCCGAGAGCCATGGGCCCTTTAGGACTACAAACCCTTGGCCGAAAGAAGATCCTGCGTCTGATTTGATCCAAATGTCTGCAGAAGACTGGGACAAGTCCGAAGGCTCATAGCACCTTTGAATCACAGAGGTGGGAGGAAGAGATGCGACTGCGTCCGCTGCCCACACAATGTCTTCTTTTATTTCGGCTGGAAGGGGGAAGGGGATGTGCTTGGCAGGGCCCGACTCGGGAAGAGAGTGTCGGTGGGAGGAGACGCGTAATGCTGCCGGCCTGAGCACGGGAAAAACGCTTGCGAAGTTGAAAAGTTTCCCCAGGAGTTTGTCTAGGCCGCTGCGGGAAGGACAGCTGAGAGTTGCGACAGCTGAGTGAGCGAACCTCTCCTTCTTCCCTGGGGGAATGGAAACAGTCGGCTTTGCCAGGGATGGTGAAAGGTCGAAAGACCAGCCGATAAAAGTCAGTGCATGGCACGGCCCTTCGAGCTTCTCCAGCTTGAATTCGAAGCCGTAACGAGCGCTAAGAAAGGCGAGGAGAGAAGAGAGCTCAGACGCTTCGTCTCTGGAACAGAGAGCGACCAGCAAGTAGTCGTCGACCCACCTGATGGGCCTAACCCAGTCGGGAAGCCATAACGAAAGAAGGAACTCGAACAGGTATCCATATCTCTCCCAAATCCCTGGCGAAGCGCGCGCGCCGAAAGTGAGCGCGGAAGGTACAGCAAACCTCCCTTCCCATTCAAGAATGGTCAGGTGAAGGTCTGCGAGGCGAATAGGGACTTTCCTAAACGCCTTTGCGACGTCGAGCTTTAGCAGGAAAGGAAGGCGGCCCGAGCCCTGCTTGCTACTTGCGTGAGCCACCCTGAGAGCTCCCGCTAAGGACTTCCATTGGGCGACTGATCCGCTGTTCCTGGATCTAGGCCTAGATGGCCTGCGTTCTGGCGCAAACATCTGTTTCGAGGGTCCGCGCGTCGGCTCACTCATCCTGAGCAACTACGCGTCAGCATTTTCCAAGCGGGACTTCGTCTCCGCTGAGCTAGACGAACAAAGGCGAGGCTGGCTCTCTCAATGGTTCCCTTCTCCCCCTCTTCCGAATGCAAGAGTGCCTCCGATAGGTACAGTATCCAAGGATGGTTCTTCCCTCAGGCTTACAGTAGATCTCTTCGCGGGCGGTCCACGCTTCACCAACGCTTCCACTCCCAAGCTGTTCACAGACTTCGTTGCCCAACAGTCGAGGGCGATAGCCTCAAGGGCTGATCTGTCAGCGACTTCTTCGGGCGAAGGGATACTGAGAGTGGCTGCAATCTCAGCTGGGGAGGGGGCTCCTGGGACTGCTTCGTCGGCCCAGTGGAGGCCCTTGGACCTTATCGTGGCTTCATCAAGCTTGGCAAGAGTTTCTAAACGCTCGTGACGGGAAAGCCGGGAAAGCGAGTCAAAGCAAGCCCTTTGATGAGGAGGGAGGCCAGAGCAAAAGATCAGGCGCTGTTTGGCGCGTGCGCGTAAAGTTGCCTCGCGAGCGGCTGGACCCTTCGATCTCCATGCTGCGAACTCGGCCGCTTGTGCTTCCGCGAGAGCGGACCAGCAAATGCGGGACAGAACTGGAGATGTGTGATGCCTGAAGGGTGAGCGGTCCCACTTCCAGAAATTGCAGAAGCGATTGGAAGCGGGGTGGAAGGGAGACTGCCGCTCGGCTGGCGCGGTGAAGTGCAGACTAGGAGAAGCGGGCGGGCGAGGAGCTGGAAGCAGCGGGGTAGAATGAGAAGAAAGGTTATGCGGGGACGCTGATGGGACGTCGGGCAGGCTGAGTCCGCTGATAGAACGCAGGGAGCGAGAGGAAGAAGCTGGAGCTGGGGGAGCGGGAGGCAGCGTGATTGGAGCAGAAGAAGTTGGGGGAGACATACTGGAAGAAAGAGCGGGGGGAGGAAGGGAGCTGTAAGGAGGAAAGAGGGCGTCGGGCAAAGCCGGAAGAGGGGAAGGGGAAACGCACGGGAGAAGACATTCTACCGAGGTTGCTTTTGCTTTAGCATGACTCTTGCAAGAAGCAAGGCTGTGGTCTGCGCTGTTGCAGCCTAGGCATTTGTGATGCAAAAGCTCGTTGCGCATGCTACCCCAGGGTTTACGAGGGCTTGCTTGGAGCATCCTTTTGCTTTGTTGAAAGCCTTGCAGATAGCATCCGCGTCTGCTTTCTTGCTGTCGGAATCTGATAGTTCTTCCCGCTTACGCTTGGCGTTGATATGGGGGGTTGTAAACTCCTTGTCACGCTTCCCTTTTGTGGAAGAGGACAGCTTCTTGATGATGGCAGAAGAAGAGATATTGGCTGAGATGCCGTCCCTCAACACTTGAAAAGGCTGGGGAAATGCATCGGTGGCGGCCAGGGCAGGGAAGATACCTCTTGCCGCTGCGCACTGCTTCTATGTATGCCGCTACCAGCTGGGGGGGCCAGCGTGCTGCCATCCAGCGTGCTGCCATCCAGCGGGCTGCCATCCAGCGGCAGATGCATTGGAGAGAATGCCATGCTATGGCGGAGTGCAGTGGGGTCCGGCCAAAAATGACAAGCACTCGAGCCAACCCATAAGGGCGTCGAGTAGAAAGGCCCAATCGAAATCGAAGGCGCGAGAGGACGCCCTGCCGAAAAGCGGGTTCGATGGCCAGGTAGTACCTTCCGGCCTAGAAACGTCCGAGAATTCTGCGAACTCTTGGAGAGGAGCATCAGCCGGCTGACGGAGGACGAGAGCGATCCCCAGCTTAGCGGGAAGGAGGCGAAGCTGAGCCCTATCGCTCGCATCAGTGATGCTGTCGCAAAACTGCCGCCAGCGTGCAAGCGAGATAGAAGCGTTCTGTGTCGCCATAGCTGCGGTGGCAGCGATGCCGCTGAAGCCCAATCCATGCGAGGGCGGAAGGTGGGAGAGGGTGTACCGTGGCGAGAGAGGCGGTGGCAATGCATTGGGTGCGAAGGATTGGTACGCCGCGCTGGGACCGTGGGCGGGAGCGGGGGGAACAGCGTGCGCCGTGGGAGCAAGGGTTGCCCAAGCGTTCCAAGCCTGCCCAGGGAAGGCGGCTGGGGCGAGAGGGGGTTGGAGAGGGGCAAGTGGATGGCCCGTACCCGGCCCGGCGAAGCCCACGGCTGGTGCGAGAGGGGGAGGGCGGAGCGAGCGGAAGGCTGGCGCCCGGAGCGGCAAAGCCTGCCCCCCCCCCCCCCCCCCCGGATGAGGAGGGCCTGCGAACGGCAATGGTAAGGATGAGTGCTGGGAGCAAATCATGCTACGCAACGTACCTGCGTGAGCCTGGGCAGCGGGGAGCTGATGAAACTGATAGGCAAGGGGGGGAGCCCATGAGCCTGCCATGGGGCATCGGAGCGGTGAGGCGAAGCAAGTAAGGAAATGGACCCTACCTAGTGGATGCCCCAAGGGAGGAGGGGCGTTGGGCCCGGCAAGAAGCGGGAGCCATCATGCCTGAGGGAGGCAGGGGGTCGGTGGGCCCGGCGGGTGCAGGGAGACCAGACCTTGTGCGTGGGGCGGAGGAGCGAAATCTCCTGACCCGAGGGGAGGGGGAGCAAAACCTCCTAACCCGTGGAGAGGCACGGGCCGGTGGGGTTCACCCTGCCCCCCTCCTTCCTCCTCTACGGAGAGAAAGAATGAGAACATACAAAGGAGAGAGAGAAAAAGGGAAAAGGGAAAGGAGATAGAGAGAGGAGGGTGCAAAGGGAGGCGAAAGAGAGAGAGAGGAGAGCAAGAGAGAACGAGAAGGGAAAAAGAGAGAAAGGGAGAGGGAGATAAAGAGAGAGAGAAAGGGAGAGAGAGAGAGAGAAAGAGAGAGAGAGAGAGAGATGGAAAGAGTGTGTGTGTGTGTGTGTGTGTGTGTGACAGGTTAAAATGCCAGCTAAAGTGCAAGCTAAGTATGACATACTTCGAAAATAATAGTTCTATCGTAAAAACAAAAGATTTCAATTCACTTTAATAAAATGTAAAAAAATATTTTAAATTTTTTAAAATCCAACCGTTACAACGGTTGTTTAACGGTTTTTCGACTGCTTCGCTTATTTATTGTAGAGGTTTGTTCTGCTTCTGTTTTTCTTTATTTTTAAATCAAAACACATAGAAATTAAATGTTTAACTGAATTTCAATAATATTTAAACATAATTTTTAAAAAATTCAAAAATATTTGAAAATCTAACGGTTACAAATGTTTTGCCAGTCATCGTTTTTCAGCTTTGTGACACTCACTCTTATTACGTTATGTTTTGTTTCAAAATTTCAATTAAAATATGACGAAATTGATTTAATATAATGAATGAATAATTTTTTCAAATTTATTTAGAATATACATTTAAATTGAATTTGACTTTAAATTTTCAAATTCAAAATCATGAACGGCTAATTATTAATATTCATGAACGGCTAATTATTAATATTCACAAATTTATTTATTATCGAATTTTTCTTCGCGCCTGTATCTGCCTTCCTCTTCGTGCAGGCGATGGTTCCCGACGTGGCCGAGGAGGAACTGGAGGTAGCCCTAGCTCTTGCGGCCACCAGCAGTCTGAATTAGCCAGTATTCAAAACAGTTTGAGATTCCCGCTCAGTAAAAAAACGGACAATGATTGGCTGTTCATGCCGAAAAGTCCTCATCAGGACCTTTCCAGGCGTGTCTGTGAATTTAAAATGATGATATTTCCATAGATCATCGATTCCCTTCACAGGATGCCTGTACTTTTCATCTCTGTCAATGACAGACTGAAAATACATAGGCTCAGAATCGGAAGTTTGTTTTGGATCAACCAGCCAAGATCCCTGGCTGTTTCCCAAATCCAATCGTCATGGAAAGCCATATAGGCTACCATTTGGGCAATCTTTCCTGCGTGTGAATCGGCAAGGCCTTTTCCGTGATTAGAGGGCCAGAAGTTCCAAGAAAAGTGTTCGAGCCAAGGATGCTTAGCCCTGACAAGGCTAGCCTCAGCAAGCGAATACCTTTGCTTGTAATGCTTGCGGCCACCGTCTGACCACTGAATGACTCTTGTTTTTCCAAGTGGCTTAACTACTCGTTCGACAACTTCGTTTTGCCACTTACGGTAAAAAAAGAAATCATTATTACCGACCTTTTCCTCATGATGGGGGAGAGTGTCGATGTATTTTCTTTTGATACCCTTCCCATCCTCCATCAAAAGTGCCGCGATATTATCATTAATATCGTTGGTCTTACCTCCCCCCACGCTCATCCTAGAGAAATCAACCACCATCAAAACATACCTGGTATCCTCTCTCACTAGTTCAATGTCTCCATCAAAAACTTTCATATTTTCTTTCGCCTTGAAATGATGTTCATCTTTTTTATCTCCTCTATCAACTTCTCCATTTCATCCAAATCTTTCTCTTCCATTACTCCCTCTCTCCTTTGATCCTGTAGTTCAGCTAACCTTTCTACCTTTTGCTGATGTCCCCTGCATTTTGGGCACTTACCCCAAACTTTGTTACAACGGCACTCAATCCAATATTGAGCGTGCAGGCGTGTTCACTCAGATCGGCTGGGATGGTGCACGAGACGCTTAAGGTCAGAGTAAGGGCGTAAAAGAAACTGACCAATCTGTTGAGCCCGAAATTTGCGAACCGCAGCTAATGTCCTCATGGTCTCGCGTTGCGTGTTACTTACAGCAGGAGTCCTAATTGATGTAATTAATTTTGAGCTAAAGACTCGAAGCTCGCAATGTCTGATCCGAAAAAGTAAAAGCTACAACCTCACGTCATGCCAAGCAAAAATCAAACCATGGCTTGAAATTGTAGGTTAAAAATGAAAATCAAAGCATAACTTTGCAAGTTGTGCAGGGCGCGGGGGGGGGGGGGGGGGGGGTGGGGGGGGGGGGGACCGACTGCCGTGCTTACAACGGCGGACAAAAAGCGAAATCAATTCATCACCCGACTTAAGCAAAGGAGCACGTTCACAACCACAATCCCGCGGATTACCAACCTGAAGCCTCTTCTCAATGAACCTGCCCCACCCCCTCTGAAATTCGTACAGCTTCTGGCGAATGTCGTGATCTTCTTCAAGCAAACACAAATTCTTCTGTAATCGCTTCGGCCGATCGGACAATAGAGGGCTGATCTCCATAGCCATGACGCGAGGAGTGAGAGAGGGCTTCTTGGCACGGGGAAGGGCAGCCCGGTTGCTGCAGACATGGGTTCGCTCGTTGACGTGAAATGTCGGGGGGTCGCACTCTTCACACTTGAAGACATCGGCCTCACCTGCCTCATAGCTAATGCTGAGTTGAGCTTGCGTGCGCCGTTGTTTCTGCTTCGGCTGATGGAAATAGGGCTCACCGGACTTGACAGCTTGAAATATTGCCTACAGTAACAAAAAACAAGAAGGATTCTAGATGGTCAAATATAAAAGCAGGTTACCGAAGGGTTTGTTTCCAGTATACAGCAAATCTGGTGTAGTTATCGTACACCTTGCTTACGGTAATTGCTTCAACAAAGTTATATCCGGAACGCAGATGCCTGTCGTGAGAAGGATGATTTTTTGCCAGGTAGTATTCCACCCCGTAGGCCTCAAAGCCTAGCTTGTCAGCGATTGGATCAGAATCAAAACGTGTGTTTGCAAAACTCATACCGCGAAAGCGACGAAGGGCGGAAATAGAAGGAAGAGAGAGCAAATCGGCAGAAATTTGAGTGAGGGTAAAATATTGCTGCACTTCCCCTACGATTGCGCGAACGTGTGAAGGAACGGTGGTGGGAGAAAATGATTGCACGTCTTTGGTGCCCTCCAAAATCCTAACTATCGCCCCATTTAGCTAGCTCAATTATAGGAGAATGCCCAGAATCTTCATTACAAAGCTGATCTGCCTCCTGTCCAAGCGATTCTAAAATTCTGTCGATGAAAGAGTGCTTGGCAGTAGGATTGTAAGGACGGCGAATGTGAGTTTTTGTTGCCTCCTCAAAAGATATACAAAGACCCTCCCTGTTATCACCCCGAAACTCATGCAACGCCAAACAGTGCTGTTTGGACTCTTGCAGTGATGATGGGGCAGAAGACGAGGGTCGTTGAATATCAAGTGAAGAGGAGGAGGAACAACTGGGCTCTGAAGCAGGTTGTTGTGGCTCCAAACCAATCATTTGTCGGGCCTGCACAAATGAACATAGGAAGGAAAAATGATTTGGAATCGTACTTAGTCAGATATGCGACATTCAAAAGCAAGCAGAGAGGCATACCCTGGCTCTGTAGTGGGCTTGGATCAGAAGCCGGTTTTGCAAAGCAGTGTTTGTCCTTTTGAACATCTCGGCCTGAACGTAATATAAACGCAGCAGACGAAAAAAAGGGTGATGGAAAAAAATCAACCGCATGAACAATAAAAAAACTCGCAAAACTAAGGACAGGAAAGGGAACAATGAAAAGGGGAAACAACAAAGAAACGCAAGGCCATGAATGGGAAAAAATTGACATAGCAAACACACCTTGTGGGTGGTCACCCAAAAAAAAAAGCACCGCAAAAATCGGTCGAAAAAGTGGCACCACAAACTTCAACGCACAACCCAAATTTTGGGGTTGGTTGTTATTGGAGGGTTCTTTGTCTAACCAGTATCTCGAGTTGTTGAGATAGCTGTGCAGAAATGATTTGGATTCGAGGGTCACCGACAGAATGGCCGACAGTAGTGAAAATTTCAGCCATGTTCGAGACGAACCTATTGCAGCTGACTCTAGTGACTCAGGTTCTGTTCTCTTTTTTTTCGAATTGTTGGAATGATTTTTTTCGAGTTGTTGTTGGTTGTTGTACATGTTTGCTTAATTAAGGCATCCGAGATGACGATGGCGCCCCAGTGTTTGAGGCAGCAGACCATCCCCTCAACCAGGCCTTTAAGGCTGGCAAAGAGGAGGCAATTCGCCAGGAGACTGAGAACCCGAACACAAACGTGTTGGTGTTGGAGAACCGCTACTATCCGTGTGGTTTGAAGGCTTATGGTCGCGAAAGACTTGAGCCGTTTGGAGGAGATCTGCAAGCTTGGGGGACTGAACACTCTCTTGTGCAGCCTCAGTGTTGGAGCATCATACCGCGGCACGACGCATGTTAAGGTACTCGTTTCACTTTGCAGCTAGTTCATTCTTTTTGTTTCCTTGCTAGGTCCACTATGGCAATGCTGGAGACACGTCCATCTTTCGCCCTGGTCGTATGAATGAGCAAAGGGGCATATTGCGCCGAGCATGGGATTGGCTTCTGGAACAAGGAGTGCTGAAGGATGGCACCCCGGACGGTGATAGACTTTTACATTTGCCCAAAGTCCGCTTGAATGGTGAAGACATTTGTGTCAATTCGTGGATCTATTTCATTGAAAGAAATTCTCGAGGACAAAGACACCCACGTTGGATTGGGTTATGTGCTTGCAATTTCTCATAGAACGGTTACTTCCGCTGGTCATGAGTATGTTAACTTTTTTGCCTACCGCCGAGACAACGGCTGGGTCAGGGTCACACGCTGCACTAAGGAAGGGTCCACGGTGTCGTTCCTAAAAAATTTCAAGACATGTTAAACCTTGATAAGGAGGCTTTGCGTCCATTCACATTGGAGTGTGAATCAACTCGAGAACAGTTTGTGAATGTGTGTGCCAAGCTTTTTTAGAATTCGGAGAACCAACTGGGCCGAAAGAAAGATGGAGTTGACGCCAACCCCAAGCCGAGCGCCAGCGGCAACGAGAGCCTGATGGAGGAGATCGTCAAGGTGAAGGCAGAGCTTGTGACTGCAAAGTCAAAGCTGGAGGAGCAGGATCTGCAAATTTCAGAGCTCCGCGATGGAGATGAAGAGGCCAAGCGAGTCGTGCAAGACACGCTGGATGCTTTGGGAGACGAGAGAAAGGCGAAGCTGGACATGGAGCTAAGTATGCAGCTATCCAACTCGCACTCTGCAAAATGAAAGAAAGTCACGAACGGGAGTTGGCAGTGCAACGGGAGGGGAGATCGACTGCAGAAAGACAACTTGCAAATGCATCGAGGGTAATTATTATAATTTGTTTTGAATTTGTTGGTTTTATGATGGTTGTTTTGGCTTTTAGTCAAACAATCGAAATAAAGAAAAAAATGCGCAACTGCGGCAGGTTTTGTTTGCTCGCATGCTAATGAATGAAATATGTAATATTACTATGCAGGAACTTCAGGCTGCCATGACGGAACTTCAGGGTGCCATGAATACTACGGAGGGGCTGGAACGGAAGCTGCAAGCAGCAAGTGCAACACAAGCGGCGGCACTGGAGCGGGAAAAAGAAGCATCAACAAATCTCAGCCAAATCACGGATACATTGGAGACGTCAAGGAGTCAGATCGAAGCGATGAAGGCAGAGCTGAAAGCGTTAAAGGCGCAGAGGGATATCCTGAAAGCTGCGGCCTCAGGTTTTTTTTTTTTTTTTTTTTTTTTTTTTTTTTTGCTTTGGTTTATTTTCTGATTATTGTTTTCCTTTTTTGGTGCTGTTTTTTGCAGGATCGGGCCACAGGCGATGGGACTCTGGGTCTTCAGAGTCAGCCCCTGGTCCAACACATCATAACAAACATAAACACAAAAACACAAACACAACAAAAGAGTGAGAGAGAGCTCATCAGAGAGTGAGAGTGAGTCAGATTATGCAAAGCATTCTACCCCCGCAAAAAAACAAATAAAGAAAACATAAGAACTAACTTTTGTAGTAATATTACTTCATGAATCATAAGTAAACTGTAAATAAGTACTTTATTATTATTAATTTTAACTTAAGCCGTCATGACTCAAAAAGTTTCAAGTGAAATAAATTTTTTTATTCAATTATACTGTAATATTAAATTACATTAAATGCTACTTAATCAATATTAATATTTATATTACTAGCAGGTATGTATTAATAATAAGATGTGTCAAATTATTATTCAGTATTAGTAATACACTTACTACCTTCATGACGTGATCTATAATATGCTCAACTTCACGAAAATATTCACAAAAAAAAAGCTGGCCCCGCCTTAGTTCACGTGGAGAACTTTTATTTGCAAAATTCGTATCACGAACTTTTTCTTCTAGTTTTTGACATATCACTTTGAAAATTTCAAAGAAAAAAACAGATGATCATAATTTTACTATTATTAATACAATGACTCATGAAGCAGCCTGGAAAGAATTTTGAATTTAAATTCTAAAGTTCAAATTTAATTAAGTAAATTTGAAAACACAATATTAATTCATTATATTAATTCAACGTCATCATATTTAGTTGAAATTTTGAAACAAAACATAACGTAGTAAGAGGGAGTGTTACAAGCTGAAAAACGATGACAAAACATTTGTAACCGTTAGATTTTCAAATATTTTTGAATTTTAAAAAAAATTATGTTTAAATATTATTGAAATTCAGTCAAACATTTAATTTCTATGTGTTTTGATTTAAAAACAAAGAAAAACAAAAGCAGAACAAACCTCTACAATAAATACGCAAAGCAGTCGCAAAACCGTTAAACAACCGTTGTAACGGTTGGATTTTAAAAAATATAAAATATTTTTTTACATTTTATTCAAGTGAATCGAAATCTTTTGTTTTTATGATATAACTATTATTTTTGAAGTATGCCATACTTAGCTTGCACTTTAGCTGGCATTTTAACCTGTCGTGTGTGTGTGTGTGTGTGTGTGTGTGAGAGAGAGAGAGAGAGAGAGAGAGAGAAAACGGTGACAGAGCTAAATGCGAGGGAGAGAAAGGACGGAAGAATGCAAAATGGGGAGTTGAGACAGGGCCCGAGCGAAAGGGGAAAGTATTGAAACAAATTGAGGGTGAGATACAGACTATGAGAGCAAGCAGGAAAGGGAGAGAAGAGAGTGAAGATAAGACAAAGAGACGGAGAGAGAAGTGCAGAAAAGAGAGAGGGAGATAGCAGCAGCAAGTGGGAGAGCAGAAAGAGAACGAAAGTGAAAGGGAGAGAGAGAAAGAGAGAGATAGAGATAGAGATAGAGAGAGAGAGAGAGAGAGAGAGAAAGAGAGAGAGAGAGAGAGAGAGAGAGAGAGAATAAAGAAGAACATAGATAGATAAGCAGAGGTACAAAGAGAAAGAGTGAGAGAGATAGAGAGAGATAGAGAGATCGATAGAGATCGAGAGAGAGAGAGAGATAGAGAGAGAGAGAGAGAGGTAGAGAGATAGAGAGAGAGAGTGATACATACATATATATATATATATATATATATATATATATATATATATAGAGAGAGAGAGAGAGAGAAAGAGAAAGAGAGAGAGAGAGAGAGAGTGCCAGATAGGAAGAAATGCAAAAGAGAGGGACCAGCTTGCTGAGACAGCAGAGACACATGAGAGCGAGACACAAGATGTGGGAAGAGAAGGCAGGGAGGACAGGTGTGAGGAAGAGAAGAGGGGAACAGATGAATAGGTAAAGCGGCTAAGGGTCCTCGGGGCCGCATGCGAGAAGGAAACAGTGGAACAATATGTGGAAACATGCGGTTCGAGGTGAGGAACGAGAGGGAAAGTGGAATGTGATAAGAGGCGAGAGATGGGAGAGCAGGGAGAAAGTCGATAAAGAGGAGGCACGAGACGGAAAGCGGGGAGGAGCCGCGACAATGAGTCAGACTAAAGGAGATGAGTGGAAGACCTGAAGAACACAGGAAGGGAGCTTAAAAGGGTTTGTGTGAGATGAGTGAGTGGGGACCTGCGTCTGCGTCGAGCTCTCCCGCCTCGATGCGATCGTCATGTTCTCCAAAGCGGACCCGGACTGGCTGTGGGTGATGGAGGTGTGCCTGGTCCTGCAACCGGCCGAATCCAACGAGATTACCATGTGGGGGAACGAGGTGTGCATTCGTTGCTTGCTGATGATGTACTGGGGCGGCGTGGCCTGATCCTGAGCGAGGTGCTGGGACATGCGGGTAGGTCAGTGAACTCGAGATCGGCGGTTCCGCTGCAGCTGCGAACGCTCCGAAACTTGCCTGTCCGCCCTGGTCCTGGCGTATGTAGGGGGGTAGTGCCATGCCAGGTGCGAGGTAGGTTGCGTCGTCGTTGAAGTTGGAGAACATCGAAAGAAAAATGGCTGTGGGCCTGTCGTCGAAGAGCTGGGGACCACTGCAGAGAAATTGTACTGTGCGCGCACATTTTACTCGGGGGCAAAGAAAACTAAGCAGCGCATTTTTTGTTTTTCCGTGAACTTGACCATAGACACAGTCATTTTTCAACGGACGGTTACGGACCTTTTTTTAGGACTTCTACTTAGTGACATTTTCTACATCTTTGGTCTTTTTGTGCCTTTCATTGTTGAGCAGCCTTTTCACTATTGGCTACAAATTGTCAGTGATTAGTTTGTGACACAAATTGGCTTTTTGTGAGTCTCTATTTGTCACAAACAAGTTTGTGCCTTTGGATTTGTTCCTTTGTGTCTGCTTCATTTTCTTGCTTTTCACAAAGCTCTGATTCAAGCGTCTGTCTCCTCACAGGTACTCTTTTCTTGCTTTTCGCAAAGCTCTCATTCAAGCGTCTGTCTCCTCACAGGTGGCAGTACACCCGCTTGATTTTTTTTTCTTTCTTATCATGGCCTCGTCCAACTCGTCTGAAGCTAAGTCTGCGCAACGCAAGAGTCACCGCCTAAATGAGAAGAAGAAAAAGAAGGCAGCTCGTTCGAGCGAGGAGGCTGCTTCCCGACCCTCTGATGACTTCGAGGAAGAGGAAGAGGACGGTGACCGAGAAGAGCGACCTGACCAGGACCAACAGGCTGACGCGTTGCTTGCGCGTCTGGAAAATTTGGGCCCCAACCAAGGTGATTGTGGACAGGATGATGGCGCTTCTGCCACAGGTCGTGATGGCAAGTTACTGCGTGACTTGAACATGCGTAGTCTACGTGATCTGGGTGACAGTGAGAACTCTAGCTCCTCCTCGCACTCTTCTGCAGCTGGTGGAAGACGTTGTCAGGGTAAGAGAGGAAAAGAGATTTATTCTGACAGAGAAGCGTTGGCTACCGTCGAGGATGCCAGAAGCTACACTGGTGACCTCCGTGGCTATGTCATGCTTATGGCAAAGAAATGCAATGTATGGTCCAAGCGGAATCATGCAGAAATGCGCGATTGGGGCACCATTCTAGAACTGATGCGAAAGCGTGTGGGTTTTTCCGACAGTGATGAGGCATACCGTTTCGCTGCAAGGCGTTTCGCGGCATTAGCTGCCGCCGAGGCTTTTCAGGACAATACGACCATCGATATCATCATGGGACCCCCCATTGAGGAATGCCTGCTGGATCGCCGCAAGGTTTCCATACTTTACAGAGAGCTGAATCAGCGCCACCGCTTCGCAGATCGTGTCGATACGTGGCATCGCAAGAAGACCAACACTTCTAAAAAGTTCAACAACAACATCAATACAACCAAGCGTAACGCTGCTACCTACAAGTCCGCTGGCGCCCGGGATGGCGCGGGTCGCGCATGAGTCAGCGAAGCGCTCCCGGAAGTGATCTGATACCGCCCTTACCAAGACCAACGAGATCGCTTTCGGCTTCACGTAGAAGCCAACAACGGGCGTCCTTCAGGCTTCGCGTCTTCAACGTTTGCATGTCTATCATCGTAGCGTTGAATGTGCTGTTGGTTCCCAGCTTCTTTCCCTCTTCCTCCTGGCTTGCTTTGCGTAAGCCAGTCAGCAGAACATCTTCGAACCCATGGATTTCTACTCCGTGTCAGCCGCGACTTCGTGTCTGCGGCTACTTCTGATATGTCTTTTTCTTCGTTTCCTTCGTATTTAAGTGTTTTTTCAACTTCGTCCAACTCGTTTCTGTTCAATGTGTCTCCTACGTCTGCTTATTATTATGGTGGTTGCTCCGTGTGCAGCCTGTTACTGCTCCAGATCCTGTCGAGCTTGTTGCTGACCGCGTCCGTTTTCCTTCTCGTGGCGCTTTCGTTGATTTACTAGCTGGCTTGACTTCTGATGTGGCATCTATGTATGGTACGCCTGCTCGAGTTCTCAACCTTGACCATCCCGTCTTCACTGGACGTGCTTCTCTGCCTTACGCTAAGTTTCCTGCCTATGTGGGCGGCTCGAGGCATCAATATCTCAGGGTTGTGCAGCACCTACTAAGGGCAGGTATGGTCTCTCTACTACCTCCCTCACATGTATTTGCGGTCAACGGTGTCTTTAGGGTGCCGCGCTCCGATGGACTCCTTCGCTTCATCATGGATGCCGGGAACACCAACGAGCTGTTTTTGCCTCCCATGGATCCTAACTTCCCTGGGCCCGACTGCATTGCTCAGCTTGACCTACGACCATCTGATGAGGTCTGGGCTGCTACGTCAGACATCTCTAACTTTTACGACTGCTCCCGGAGTGGATGCTGCCGTTTATGGCTCTGCCGTCGGTCTTTATCGCCGGTATAGGGCTTGTTCACCCGTGTATGAGGTGCTTACCTCAAGGGTTT